>QFDD01000030.1:0-125828 GCA_006871305.1 Vachellia collinsii | reverse complement strand
ATTACTAAAATATAAATTACAACAAAAAGTAAACGAAATAAAAATAAAAACTAAATTAAAATAAATTACTACAATCAACAGAAATAAAATTAAAAAAATTAAAATAAAGTTAAAAGAAATTAGAACGAAATAAGAAATTAAAAACTAAATTAAAATAAACTACAACTGAAAAATAAATTAAAAAGAAATAAAAAATAGAAAACTAAATTAAAATAAACTATAAATACAAAATAAATTAAAACGAAATAAAAATAAAAAAAACTAAATTAAAATAAATTACTACGAAAAAATCAACCAAATTAAAAATAAAAAACTAAATTAAATACAGTAAAAAAACAAAATAAAAAATGACAACCGAAATTAAAATTAAAATAAATTAAGATGGATAAGAAATATAAAACAAAATTAAAATAAATTATAAATAAAAAATAAATTAAAATGAAATAAAAAAAATACATTAAAATAAATTACAAGAGAAAAATGAAATAAAAAACTATATTAAAATAAATTATAAATAGAAAAATTAAATTAAACAAAATTGTAAAAAAAATAAAATGAAAAAAAATAAAAAAAATTAAATTAAAATAAATTAATTTAATTTAATTATTAGAAAAATATAAATTAAATCCCAAAATATAAGAAAATAAAAATAAAAAACTACATAAAAAAATTAAAATTAAAAAATGTTAACACACTAACCTCTAATTGTCGAATGAAAAAGCTCTTCTGCTTTGCAACTCTCCTTCGTTGGCGGAACGTTTTAGAAAAATGAAGGGATACGTTGTTATAGCCACTCAATTAGTACCACTACTAATTTGTTATAAGCGCTACACAAACTGTTGCAAATACATTCCACTATCTTGGAAAACACAGATTTTAGTAGCGGTTCTAAGAAACCGCTATTAAATGCGCGAGCATTCGCGACCTTTGGAACTTGTAGCATTTTGACTATAAAAAACTGCTGCAAATAACCATAACAAAATTGAAAATCTTTGTAGTTTTGTAGCCGTTACATAATTGCTACAAATAAGGAGATTTTTTGAATTTTGTAGCGGTTTTTATTGGTAAACCGCTGCAAAATGACACTACAATTTTGGCGCCTTCTTCCCACCAAATTTGTAGCAGTTTGAAACTGCTACTAGTGTGTTTAGTGTGTTATTATCTCCTGGGCGCTGCAAATTTGTAGCGGTTTGATTAATAAACGCTACAAATTATCAATTTTGTAACAATTTTTAAAACTGCTACAAATTCAGCCTTTTTGTTGTAGTGAAATTTCAACCATTAGAACATGATATAAGACATTAAATGGAGAGTAAGTAGATACGTGCTTCTCCGACATATGAATTGAGAAAGATGGAGAAAGAAATTAGGAAGTGACGATGAATCCATCAAATGACTCTAAAATTATTGTGAATGAGACTATCATATAAAGTCGAATATTATATAATTTTCATTCAATAAGAGCGTTATCTTGTTGACGCTATAAATAATGGTTAGCACTATTTATATAATAGACAAATTAAAAGCTTGTAAAATTTAAGCATTAAATACGGAAAATATAAAATTAAATATATCTATGTGTCTATATATTAACGATGAACAAAAAATAAAAGAAAGACCATAGAGGATGTTCAATTAGGTTATTGTTTGAGATATAATTGTTTGAGATGGTTTAGAAATGTTCAGAGAAAACCAATGAATGCATTAATGACAAAAGTTCGTTAAGCTGTTTGAAGTCCAGTTAGAAGGTAGAGGAAGACCATAGAGGATGCTCAATCAGGTTATTGAATAAGATCACCATCTCTTATTAATTAATGCTCTATTTAAGGATTTAGTTTGATCGAGCTCAAATGTGTCGTGTGATCTATATATGAACAATGACTATTTTTTCTTTTTTTTCTTTTCAACAATAAAATGATGACTAAATAAACAATTTGTCATAAATTATTTAAATATAGTTATACTTAAAAAATTATTTTAATATTTATTTATGTTTGATGAATTATTCTATCATATAGTGAAAACAAAGTGAGTATTGAGTTGAGAAGAAATAGTCCATGATTTTTCCTTGGTATTCAAAATTTCCTATACATCTATTTTTTTTTCATATCACTATATAGCTGTATTGAATGAATACAATATTTTACTTACCATTAAAAAAACGAATGCAATTTTATCTTTAGTTATAATATTGATATATGTCATGACAATAAATGAAGCGTCAAGTAATAATATAGATATGATTTTTTATCTTTTATGATAGTATTTAGATATACTATTCAGTTAAATTACTGTTGTCATTATTTTAAAAAGATTTTAGTTGAAAAAATTATGTGTATGATTGGTGAGGGGGGTTTATTTTCATTTGCGGTCAAAATATTGTGAGATGAAGAATCTTTTACTTTTATTTTTTTTATTTTTTATATACATAACAAAGCTTTTACCTTTCTAGCATGGAAAAGTTTCCAATAAATTGGAAAGACCTTTGGAAATTAAGAGAGGTGGACCAAGAAGCTCCACACATATTTTCTGTAATTTGCTCTTTTTTTAAAAAAGTAACAATGTGTCTAAAAAATATATAATGTCACTACTTGTCAAGAAATTCAAAAATGAGTCTATTATAAGAAATGGTATAAATTTTTTCAATAAGGATAAATTATAAAATTCATGTAAATCATTCCATAATTCTAAAATATTTTAAAAAGAGAGAATGTGTCATTAGTAGTGCTAAATTTGCAATCACTTCCCTCATTGAGTAGTTTAAACTATTTTATATTTTATATATTCCATCGTTAATATGTCATTAGTAGTTTAAACTATTCCTATGCTAATAACAATTCAAATTCAATACTTCATTTCTTATTTTAAAATAAAAATAAATCTTTTTAACAACATGGATAGGTCTACACTATCTTGATTTTGAGTGGGGTTATGACATAGATAGGTCATCACTCTTTCTAGAACATCTTCAGTGACTTTCATCTCTTTCTTCACTGAAATATCTTCACTTAAGTTCCCTGAATCTATCCAATGCACTTGATTGGTTGCAAAATTTGCAATCACTTCCCTCATTAAGAGCATCCCCCTTGCTTAGAGAGGTAGTGGTTGTACAGCTGAGCTCATTCCAAAGCATCACTATCCTATGCCCAGCATTGACCTGAGAAACATCTCTCAAAGCCAGCTTTCTCTTCTGTACCCGCCCCATCGAATCTACATATTTTATTCCATCATTAACATTCCAAAATAAATTAATAAATTAATTTGAATAAAAAATCAAAATTGAAAGTACACACGCTGAACATCCACTTCAAAACCAATGGATCTTGTAGTAAAAGGGCGTGGGAATCCCTGTTCCCTAGCAATCTTCGCATCCTCAAAGTTCTTAGCCTATTCAACTGAGGTATCCACATCTCCAAGCTTGAAATCCTCGACGCTGAGATATGTATGCTCCGGATTGGCCTCGATGTCGCTAGCAACTGGGAATTCCACATCAACGCTGCTACGATCTGGGATCTCGCTGTCAGGGATCATATGCTCCTTGCTAGGTCTATGACCAGGATCAGCACTAGCCATCTATATATTTTAATAATTAAAAAATTTATATTATTACTAAAATATAAATTACAACAAAAAGTAAACGAAATAAAAATAAAAACTAAATTAAAATAAATTACTACAATCAACAGAAATAAAATTAAAAAAATTAAAATAAAGTTAAAAGAAATTAGAACAAAATAAGAAATTAAAAACTAAATTAAAATAAACTACAACTGAAAAATAAATAAAAAAGAAATAAAAAATAGAAAACTAAATTAAAATAAACTATAAATACAAAATAAATTAAAACGAAATAAAAATAAAAAAAAACTAAATTAAAATAAATTACTACGAAAAAATCAACCAAATTAAAAATAAAAAACTAAATTAAATACAGTAAAAAAACAAAATAAAAAATGACAACCGAAATTAAAATTAAAATAAATTAAGATGGATAAGAAATATAAAACAAAATTAAAATAAATTATAAATAAAAAATAAATTAAAACGAAATAAAAAAAAATACATTAAAATAAATTACAAGAGAAAAATGAAATAAAAAAACTATATTAAAATAAATTATAAATAGAAAAATTAAATTAAACAAAATTGTAAAAAAAATAAAATGAAAAAAAATAAAAAAAAATTAAATTAAAATAAATTAATTTAATTTAATTATTAGAAAAATATAAATTAAATCCCAAAATATAAGAAAATAAAAATAAAAATGTCATTTCCCTCATTGAGTAGTGCTAAATTTGCAATCACTTCCCTCATTGAGTAGTTTAAACTATTTTATATTTTATATATTCCATCGTTAATATGTCATTAGTAGTTTAAACTATTCCTATGCTAATAACAATTCAAATTCAATACTTCATTTCTTATTTTAAAATAAAAATAAATCTTTTTAACAACATGGATAGGTCTACACTATCTTGATCTTGAGTGGGGTTATGACATAGATAGGTCATCACTCTTTCTAGAACATCTTCAGTGACTTTCATCTCTTTCTTCACTGAAATATCTTCACTTAAGTTCCCTAAATCTATCCAATGCACTTGATTGGTTGCAAAATTTGCAATCACTTCCCTCATTAAGAGCATTACACTTGACATCATGTGCTCTTCATCATCATTTTGATCCAACAATAGTTACCAAATTTACATCTTTGACAATCCTTGATCTTTCCGAGTCTTATGATTTTGGAGCTTCTTCCATTCCAAGGAGGACTTTTCAACTGAAAAATTTGGTTTCTCTTCAACGAAGTGGTAATCATTTGCAAGGTTTCATCCCAAATAGTATTCAAAACTTTACCTTCATTGAAGATCTTGATTTATCTGACAATGCCTTTGATAATTCTATCCCTGAATGTGAATAGCCTCAAGTCTCTTTCTCTATCATCAAACAAGCTGAATGGATTTATTTCAAATGAGATTGGGAACTTGACTTCTATTGTTACTCTTGATTTGTCATATAATAAGCTTGAACGGTCAATTCCAAGAACTTTAAGAAACCTTTGTAGCTTGAGAATTGTTTCTTTCTCAAATAACAAATTTGACCAACAAATTTCTGAAATATTGGCAATAATCTCAGGATGTACTTCACACACACTGCAGAGTTTGTTTATACTCAATTCAAAACTATATGAACACTTGACAAGCCAAATTGGGAGTTTCAAAAATTTCTTTTATCTTGATCTTTCTAATGATTCTTTTATTGGTGAAATTCCTCAATCTTTAGGAAACCTTACATCATCTTGATCTCTCTATGAATCAATTCAATGGGAATCCTTTTGATGCTATAGGATCCCTTTCTACATTACAACTCCTTCTAACCAGTGATAATGTTTTTCAAGGAGAGGTGACTAAAGATCACCTTGCGAATTTCACAAAGCTATACATATTTTTTGCATCAAAGAAACAAACTCATTTTGAAAGTGAACCCCAATTGAAATCCTCCTTTTCAAAAGTTGACAGTGTTGCACATGGACAATTGGAATTTAGTCCCCCGGTTTCCATCTTGGTTGAAGTTACTCAAATGTCTTCTAGTATTGTCCATGCCCAACAACAACATCTTTGACTTTCTCCCTACAAGGGTGTGGGATGCATTTCCCCAAGCTTTTTATCTTCATTTCTCTAACAATAATATTCATGGAGAACTTTCTAATACATTGGAAATCCCTATCAACATCTCTGGAGGAATTGATTTAAACTCAAATCACTTAATGGTCATTTACCACAAATTTCAACCCATGTAGATTACTTAGACCTCTCTACTAATTGGATTTCTACATCAATAGACTCGTTCTTATGCAAGAAAAGGAAGAGCCAATGAGATTGGAATATCTCAATTTGGCATCAAATAAGTTGTCAGGTGAAATACCAGATTGTTGGATAGCGTGGCCAAATCTAATGTTTGTCAAGATTGATAGCAACAATTTCAGTGGGAACTTACCCCAATCTTTGGGACCACCCTTGCCTTGGCTTAGTTCATTGCGTCTTCACAACAATGCACTCTCAGGAAATTTTCCTATTTGTTTGAAGAAATATTACCAGATTGGTTTTGTTGGATCTTAGTGAGAATCAATTACTATGAGTTATTCCACTGTGGATTAGACATGACCTTTTGAATTTTAAGGTCATTCTCCTCAGGTCAAACAAATTCATTGGTAAGATTCCCAATAAAATATGTCATCTAAATTCTCTGTAAATCTTGGATTTTGCAGAGAACAACTTGATAGGACAAATACCAAAATGTGTCAACAACCTGACTATTATGCTCATCATGTATAATAGTTTAGAATCATACATTTGGATCCAAAGGGATCAATTTGATTGATATCCCATAACTAACGTGCTCCTTGCTTTGAAAGGAAGTCAAAATGATTATACTTTTCCAAGCCTTATCATCAACATTGATCTTTTGGATAACAAATTATCTGGTGAAATACCATGGCAAATAGCAAGTCTTATGGGGTTGCAATTTTTGAACTTGTCCAACAACCTTCTGCATGGTGAAATCCCTCAAAGTATCGGAAATATGAGATCATTGCAGGCAATGGGTTTCTCACACAATAAGCTCTATGGTGAAATCCCTCCAACCATATCCAATTTGAATTTCCTTTACAAGCTAGACTTGTTGTACAATAATTTGTCTAGAAAGATTCCAACGGGCACCCAAGTGCAAACTTTGGAAGCAGATAATTTTGCCGGAAATGATCTATGTGGCCCTCCACTAACCAGAAAGTGCATTGATCTGGATGATGTCGCCAACCATGATGACGATGAGAAAGAAACTCATGATGGAAATGGAGTCAACTGGTTTTATGTGAGCATGTCGTTGGGATTTGTTTCAAGATTTTGGGTAATAGTTGGTCCTTTGCTCTACAGTAGATCTTGGAGGTATACTTATTTTTGCTTCCTAGATCACATGTGCTACAAGCTTCAATCTTTTTGGCGGTAGTAAAGAAAATTATGGCTGTATTTATGTAGTTCACATGCTTTTGTAAGCATTTTGTATGACATAACTTCTTTGTTATCCCTAAAGGTTTGGACTTTTAAGTAATAAGATCTGTTGAATTAGTTCTAGCTAGGAGCTTTGAGTATGTATGTAGTTTATCTTTTGTTTACTAAACATACTGAATTGTGTTAGATAATTGCAAAACATGGTCAAATTTTAAAATATAAAACCACTATATTAAATAATTAAAGTTCAAGCATATTTTATTAATATTTAATTGTAAAATCACCTTTTAAAAGCATTTTCAATTACATAAAATTAATATGTTAAGATGACAGGATTTTTAACTTAAGGTATTAAACTAAAACTTAATATAAAATTAAATGATGAAACATATACTTTAGTCTAATATTCAGTAGTCGATATTTCCTAAACCTTGAGGATATTATTCTATTCACAATCTTCAATCTTCCTTTTTTTTCTTTTCCGGTGCAATGCTCACAAGTCGATACATACATACATACATACATACATACATACATATATATATATATTAAATAAAATGATTTGGGCCCAAAGTAAGTTTTCAGTATAAAGATTACGATACGGAAAACCTTTTACATTTCCCATGTGATACAAGTGCTGACAACGACACCGTTTCATTTGATAAATAGAGTCATCGAAGAGAAGACTAGCAAAAAGTGAAAGGCTTCTTATGTGGGGAAAAAAAGGTAGCCACTTATGCTATTTGGATTCGCAAAAACTTAACAATGTGTCCATCAAAATTAATCTATTAAGTATAATTATTTAGAGTGATTGATTTTTTAAGCATTATGAAGAGCAAAGATTGTGAGGGTAGATTCATTGTTCTAATGTGAACATTTTGCAATATGACTCAAGGGCATTGTTGAAAAATATATAACAATCTCAATATATACCCCACTTTTTCTTGAACAAGTAATTTATTTAATAATGGATTGAACAAACATATTGACAAAAAATTCTCTTAATATTATCTCTGTACTTAATGTAAGATCAATTATATAAATAATTTGTAGATATTAAAGAAATCAGTTAAGTTAATTACTTACAATAAATTTGTGTTGATTTTTCTAAATTGCTTTATTTAATCATGTACATTAGAATTACCCTTGGTGAGAACCCCCTTTAAGTTATAAATTTAAGAGATAAAATAAATCGAGGTCTCATATTTAGGACTAAATCCAATTTCTAACTAGATCTTAATTATATTAATATTAAACATAATTATATTTAAATAATATATGACAGTATTGTTGTTTGTTTAGTCCTTGTTTTATTGTTGGCAAGAAGGAAAAACTAGTCGTGGTTAAAATATAGACGATGGTAACAACAATAATAAAGTCTTGTCCTATTAGATAAAGTAAGGATCTCTCTCCACCTCCAGTTCTTCCCACTGCTCTGTTTTTGGGATATCATCTAACTATTCCTAGTCTGTTCGATTTCCGCCCTATTGGCTAATCTTCTCTGCTGCCGTCGCAGCGGATTATGCTCCTTCACTCTCTTTTTCTTCCCCATATATTAAATGGGGTTTTTGAATTCTAACAATGGGGTTAATGACTATAGAAGGTATTTTAAGAATATAAACAAAAATTTGTTACAAATAATTAACTAGTTTTTTACTATATGTAATTTAGTATCTGACTCATGTATTTAGGACTAAACGGTACAAGAAAAGGGGTTTTTTTAAAGTAATGTCTAGTTCATTTCACACCAATGAGAAAATTAACCAAAAGAAAAGGGGTAAATGATCATGTGCAGCTGGCTGCCTTTCTGCATGAGTCCCTCTCATAGCAAGCGTTCAAGAATTTTTTTCCCTTTCTATGTTCATCAAAGAAATTAAATAATTTATTGACGGAATCTATCCACAAAACATTTATTGCTAATTTGCAGAATAATGTATTCCAGTTTAGCGATAGAATTTACAATGGAAAAGTCCGTCATAAACATTTTGGTTGCAAGTTGTTTTTAATTATTTGTTGTTTTACATATTATATATTTATATATAATTTTATTACAACTTATTACTATATTATAAATAAATAATTTAACAATTGTTATATGATATCTTAAATTATTTATATATTAATCATAGCTTAAATTATAAACTAGATTATTGTCATTTAAAAATACAATGCATTATATTATATGCGGCTATAAATGATAATATAATGTAATGTAATGCCTAAGGATAAGAAACTTTTTTCTATTTGATATTAAATTTCCAATAAAAAATAATTTTCACAAGAAAATTCGTGATATATTGTTGGATTTGAGTACTTGACTACTCCATCAAATTTTTGGTATAAGAGTTGGTTAAGTTATTTTTAAAATACTAAGGAAGCTAAATGAACTAGCTAAAAGTATTTAGATTTATCTTTCTTTTCTAAATTAAATTGCTTGACTCATAAATTAATAGATAATAAAATAATAAATATAAATAAATACTTTTAAATAATTTATTTCGCTTTCCTTACCATTAAGAAGTTAATGGATTCTTATATTAAGAATAAGAAGTAGTATTATATACATAAATATTAAACTTTTAAGGTGTAGTTGGACTAGCAGTTAGAAAAACAATTTACTTGGCCATCACACAAAAGATGGCGTTGCCCATTAGCCCAAGTTTAGGGCTTAGAAGGAAAAAAGTCCACAATTTTCAATTTGAGCCCGTATAACAAAAACAACCAAAATGATAAGGCTTGTTTGTGAAGACGTTCTTCCACCATGTTCACTTTTCTTACATACTCACCTCGTAGATCATAAGTCTCGTATTAAAAGTAACTTCCACCATTAATCTAAACAAGCGTAGTATAAATTCAACCAACAATGTCGAACAGAAGGAGTAGTTAATCCAATGAATCAATATTTGAATTCCTGCTGAAAGATGTGTCAACATTTAGTATACAATAAACCTCAATCATAATTGTTTTTAATAGGATGATACATGTGTTTAACAAAAAAAAACAATTGAATTAATAAATATAGATGTAGTAGCAAAAGTGTTTTTGGTATAACCAAATAGGTGTAGTAAGAAACCAAAAAATAAAAAGAAATAAGTGTATTAAAAATATCCTAAAAGATAAATTTTGTCAAATATGAACAAGTATAACTATGTAATGGTCTGTTAATTAACAAGGAAAGAAACAAATATAGGGATAAGAAGCAAATATTTAATTTGGAACCCTCATTACCCTTACTACAAATGAAAAGAAAATAACAAGAAAATTTAGAAAACTTGGGCAATTATGTTTCTACTTCCCAAATTCATTTTTCGATAAATTTTTTTTTTTCAATAGAGAAGAGTGCCGTAAAAATTGAAAGTGAGGCTATTATAAGAAAGAATAAGATTTTTATTGAGTATTAATCATAAAAAAACACTTATATTTTTTATTACTCTAAAAATTTTCTTCTAACCAAGAACATTTAAATTTTTTTTCAATATATTACTACTTCTAATCCTTATTTATAAGAGCTAGTTGACTTTTTTTAAAAGATTAAAAAAATTAATTAAATTAGTTAATTCACTTGATGTTTCAAAAATACTTTACATGGAAAAATGGCTAAAATTCAAAGTTACCAAGGTATTATAGTTAATGGAGTATTGATAAGGGTAGTTGGGGGAAAAATGGCTAAATATATGAGACAAAATGGATATGGTTTTATATTCAGGACTGAATATAATTTTTAGTTATTATTGTCTTGAAATATTTATATTTAGTGAGCATTACAAATTTTATTTCTTCTAAGTGTTTCTTCTACTTTCCTAATTGAATCAAATATATATTTATATATATAAGATATATATGCATATTTCTTAAGTAAATTTTATTTATGAAAATTTGAATTATTTGTCAAAGACAGATCCCTAAAGTTCCAATATGTATGTGTATAGACTACAGACCTTTTTAAGTTATCATTGTGGAAATTTTGTTTTAGGAACGCAGTTGAGTCCACCTCAATTTCTCGTAGATAAGAATGTGAGATTGAGAATCTTTTACTTTTATTTTGTAGAAAAGTATGCCAATAAGTTGAGAGGAATGCACCAAAAGGAACCCCCCCTCCTCACACACACACACACACACACACACACAAGATATTTATACATATAATTTAAAATTTCTTCAAAGAAAATTATTTATTAACATAAAATCTATTCTTTAAATTTTAGATATTTGCTAAAATAATATTCTATGGTGTTCTTAAGGAAACTCTTGACTCCACAAATTCAATATTTAGTGAGGATATTATGAAGGGAAGTTATTTGTTGTTATTAAGTAGAAATTTTGCATTTAAGTTTGAGGGACAGTTGTCTGACAGCCGATATGTAAGGGCCCGTTTGGATCTAAGAATCGATGAGAATGGAAAGGAATGGAAGAGAATGGAAAGGAATGGAAAGGAAAATTTTTTGACATGGTATGTTTGGTATGTACTGGAATGGAAAATGATTTGATAGGAAAATTTTTGTTTGGTTGGGTTAAAATGGTGGTAAAGTAGGTAGGAAAATTGTGTCAAATGACCATGTTGCTCTGTAAAATGGTGGTAAAATAGGAAAATTGAGTTTTTATTTGTATTTCAAAGGTAAAATGTGTCTTTTACATTTTCCATTGGGCAATAGAAAATGGCTTCCCACCATTTTTGGTGGGAAAATATCTTCCCATGGATGAATGAAAATGGCTTCCTGCAGGAAGCCATTTTCTGTGTCTAAGTGGCAACCAAACAGCGGAACACAATGAAAAATGAGGATTTTCCTTTTCCATTGGCAGATTTTCTTTCAACCAAACGGGCCTTAAGATTGTGACAAAAAAAGGAAGCATCCATTGATATGTTTCAGATTTAATAATAGGTAAAACATGAGTAAAAATAATCTTCTCACACAAATAAATGCATAATACTAGTTTATATGAATTATTGCATTTAAATTTTTCCGGTGGCAATCTTTGCTTGAATGGAAGGACATAAGTTGGTTGAAAGGTGGAAAAAAAGGTTTAAAGTTGTCTCGATGCTTGCTTATATGTTCTTTTTGAGAAGCCCTACATCTAACGTTTAACAATTTTTTTGAATAAAATAATACTTGTACCTAACAAGAAAAAAAGTAAAAAAATTATTTTATTGAAAGTACACAGTGTGATCAGGGAATTTTTTTACTTTTCTTATGCTGCCATTAAATGGAAAAGGCATTTGGCAAGAGAGAGATGGAGAAGAAAATTTTTGTTGTGTCCCAATCATACAGTAATTAGAGAAGAAATTTTTGTTGAATATTATTTTGTTTTTTTTTTTTGTTATATTAGTTATCTTTGACAACAATTAATGAAGCATTTACAGAAGATTACATACATAAACTACTACTACTACTTTAAAAATATTTTATTCTTTTTAGTGATAACTTTAAAAATATTTTAGTTATAATATAAATTTAATATATTCAAATGGATTTACAATGATTGAAAAATCTCTTATTTTTCTTAAGCAGAAAAATTTTCCCCCAAAATTGATAGGGATATATCTGGACAAAGAAACATTTTGTGGGGGTTTTCTCAAACCCCCAAAATTTATAAAAACAATTATCCCCTCATCGAAAAAAAAAATAACTTCATATCCTTGATATTAAATTTTTATGACACGTATCTTACTCAACACACCTATAAACCAAATATTTAAAACAAAATTATTTGGAGGTCAAAAGGCAATCTTTCAAAGCGAAGATACGTGAGATAAGAAATCTCTTACTTTTCTTGTGTGGAAAAGTTTGCCTATATGTTGAGAGTGATTGACAAAACCATACACAGACAAAAGTTTTTCAAACACATGTAGAATTATTGACGCAAAAGGTCTTGTCTTACACAATGGCATAACTTCACTTTATTTTTAAATTTCCTTGAAGTGCATCAACCATGTTCAAACAAAATTAATTGGGTCCAAGCAAGCAATTCGAGGAGAAGATTAATTCAAATAGAGATAATCCTTTTCTTCTCTTATGTAGAAATTTTGCATAAAGTTCAGGTGTTAGGTGGCAAAATAACGATAGACGTATTAGAAATGATGACTCTTATTTATTGTGTCCAGATTAATGAGTCTATCATAATAGTGATTCATAATAAGATTTTTCATTTAAATGTGAGGACTATTCAAAAGTTTGAAAATTATTTGTTAATTTTTAAGTTATAATACTTTTCTTAAATATCATAAAGAAATAATGAAGTCTTTGTGAGGAAGAGAAGTATGCATGTGAATGTATAAATTGGCCCTATGTAAAGTTTTTTTTTTTTGTGATATGCTTAAATATTCTATTTAATTAAATAATTCTAATCAATAAAATGTTTATATTTTTCACGCAATGGAAAAATGTTTATGTTTTTAAATAATAATAATTATTAAATTTTTATTTTCTTGAGTGATATAATTATTTTTATAATTTGAAGGAGACATTTTTCATAGAGAATGAACAAAGAAAGCTTCACACAAACTTTATAATTAATGTACTCAGCTTTCCCAAAAGGATTTTTCTACTTAATTTATGTGTGAGAACCTTTTTCTTAAAAAAAATTATATCTCGTTGATTTGTTATTGTTTTTTTCCTTATAAGCTGATTTTTAATGTATTTTAAAAAACCATGTCTTGTTGGGTTTAATTTTTAAGTAATAATAGCTGTCGCTAAAAAATAAATCGTTTAAACATAAAAAATTATGTAAGTAAGATTATAATTTTGATAGTGTTAAAATCTTTATAAAGGAATGTCATTGTATTTTACTTATAATCTAAATAATTATCATTTTAAAATTCTTATATTTAATGAGAACAAATATATATTATCTCTTTCAATTATATTTTTCTAGCTTCCAAGATATATGTATGTGTGCGTGTGCGTGTACTGTGTAACACTGTTATATAAGCGGTCGTGAATTTATTATATATTCAAATAAAATTATTGGGGTTCAAATTAAAGTAAGCTTTTAAAATAAATATTATAATATGGGAAATCTTTTACTTTTCTTTTGTTGAAAAGTCTGCTTATAAATTGAGAGGGAAGGACAAGGAAAGTTGGAAATGATACTAAATAAGTCTATATAATTCTTATGGCTCTCTAAGATATCATTATGAATGAGTCTATCATATAAAGTTGAATCTTATGTGAAATCCATCAAATAAGTACAATAAAGAATAGTCTATAATTATGAAAGCTTTTACTAATAAAAGACCAATAATCAATTAATCGTTTTTATTCATGAAAAGTAAAAAAAAATTAAAAAATGTTTTAACAGAGGAGTTAAAAATTTGGTCTTAAAAATTTAACAATATCCCTCGAAATAAAATTTCAAAGTGAAGATAGTGAGATTGAGAATCATTTACCTTTCTTGTATTGGTAAGTTTGCCTATAAATTGAAAGTGATGGACAAAGAAACTACTTCACAAAAACTAGTAAAAACCAAAAGAATTTCAAATAGATTTGAGTAAACAAGACATTATAGTGTTTATAAAGAAAATTTTAATATCAACAAGCTCTTAGTTTGATGCAGTAAGAGGAAGAACATGCAAATTCGAATTTCGGGAAGCTCTATATTTAATACTCAACAATATTTTAAATAAAATTAACTCTTATAGAATAATACTTGTGCCTAACAAGAAAGAAGAAAAATAAAAAAATTATTTTATTGGAAGTAAACACTGTGATAAGGAATTTTTTTTCCTTTTCTTATGCCGCTAATAATTGAAAAGGCATTTGGCAAGAGAGGGATGGAGAAGAAAATTTCTGTTGTGTCCCAATCATACAGTAATCAAAGATATTTATCATTTGATTTGTCCAGGATTCAAAATTTTCGCTGAATATTATTTTTTTTGTTATATTAGTTAATAGCTATCTTTGAGAACAATTAATGAAGCATTTTACAGGAGATTCAAAACTCCATATCCTTGCTATAAAATTTTTATGACACGTATCTTACTCAACACGCCTATAAACCAAATACTTTTCCCATGTATTACATATATTGGAAACAAAATTATTTGGAGGTCAAAGACAACCTTTCAAATTGAAGATATGTGAGATGAGGAATCTTTTACTTTTCTTGCGTGGAAAAGTTTGCCTATACGTTGAGTGACTGACAAAACCACTACATAAAGACTAAAGTTTTTCCAAACATATATATAATTATTGAGACTAGACATGATATAAAGTGCTTATAGAGAAAATCTTAGTTAATAGGAGAAAATATATTATGATTTGAAACATTTGAATTACTTGGATTTGAGAAGCAGGGAGTTTAAATCTCAAAATCTAAAACATTAAGTTAAATTTAAACTTTGAAATGTGTTCTGCTTTCATAAAATTAACTTGAAGATGTGTGAATTTTGCAGATCACAAGTCATCCTTTCCTGTTCCTCTTTTCTTTGTGATGTCTTTTTACTCTTTCCCACCGAACCTTCCCCTTGCTTTTTGGCCCTTGCTTCCTTTTCTTCTCCCTCTTCCTTTTCTTTTTATAAAGGTAAGCTTTCAAAAAGTTAGGATACGAAGAATCTTTTACTTTTCTTACATAAAAAAGGTTGTCTATAAATTGGGGAGAGTGGTGTCTCCATTGACCTGTCCATGATTAAATCAAGTTTCAATGATACAGATTTAATAGTATTTAAAAATCTTATTATAATATTAAATATAATAAAAATATGAAATTATAAACCACTCACATCTTATGTTTAATAAATTTTTCTTCTTTGCCAACAATAAAACAATAAAACGATGATTAAACAAACAACTCTATTGTCATAAATTATTTAAATATAGTTATGTTTAATAACTTATTTTATTATTTATTTATGTTTGATCAATTCTTCTATCTTACAGGGATAGCGAAGTGTGCATGGTTGGTAAGGGGTGTTTATTTTCATTTGTGGTCAAAATATTGTGAGATGAAGAAGCTTTTACTTTCATTTTTTTTTATACATAACAAAGCTTTTACCTTTTTAACATGGAAAAGTTTCCAATAAATTGGAAACACCTTCAGAAATTAAGAGAGGTGGACCAAGAACCCTCCACATATATTTTCTGTAATTCGCTCTTTTTTAAAGAAGTAATAATGTGTCTAAAAAAAATATAATGTCACTACTTGTCATGAAATTAAAAAATTAGTCTATTATAAGAAATGATATAAAATTTTTGATAAGGATAAATTATAAAATTCATGTAAATCATTCCATTATACTAAAATATTTTGAAAACACTAAATTTGTCACAGAATTATATTTTATATATTCCATCATCAATACGTCATTAGTAGTTTAAACTATTAAGCTAATAACAATTTAAATTATATACTTCATTTTTTATTTTAAAATAAAATAAACTAATATAACGTGATATAAAAAATTTATAAATATGATATTAAATTTGATGTCTCTTATAAAATCTTTATATAATAATACAGTAGTTGATATCATCTAAACTTGTTGAATAGTAACACATCTAATCCTTCGTATAAAAACCAGTCAACTTTTTTTTTTTTGGAGTTATTAAGGAAGTTAACTAACTAATATATTTATCATTTTTCCTCAAACTAATTTGTTTGACTTATAAAGTAATATATAATCTAGTTAGTTAAATAATAAAATATTCATAAATATAATCCAATATATCCTAAAATCCACCCTTATTTAATTATAAAATATGTACTTATTAACATTGTCATATAAATTGTCATACCTAACAATTTTTTTGTCCTACGTAACTTGTATTTTCAATTGGCAAAGTAGGCCTCCCAAAAGTAGAAGAATGCTTTGAGGATTTCCTCCCTTGTAATATCCAAAAAAAAAAAAACTAGATGAACTGGCATAATTTAATAATAAGATCTTCAAAAGATGTATAGAAATAATATCTCTTACTTGTTTTATGTAGAAATTTTGCAGAAAGTTTAGATTATTGGTGGCAAGAGGGAATGATAGACATAAAAATGAAAGCTTCCATCCACATTACAGACCCCTACTATGACATTATGGGGCTCACATTTTTTTTCTTTTGAAAAAAATTTCTTCTTTCCTTCTTGCTTTTCTTTTTATAAAGGAGTCTTTCAAAATAAAAGTTAGGATAGATATGGAGAATCATCTTTCCTTCTTCCTTTTCTTCCTTATTGACAACTGACAAGGATGGAGAAAGAAATTAGGAAGTGACGTTGAATCCATCAAATGACTCTAAAATTATTTATATTCATTCAATAAGGGGTTTATCTCGTTGAAGCTGTAAATAATGGTTAGCATTCCTTGTATAATACACAAATTGAAAGTTTGTAAAATTAAAGCATTAAATACGGAAAATATAAATAATATATTTAACAATTTATCCAAGGATTTGGTTTTGATTGAATTCAATAGCGTTGTGTAATTTATGTAGCAGATTATACCTATGTTGAATGAATACAATATTTTATTTACTGTTAAAAAACAAATGCAATTTTATTTTTAGTGATAATATTGATATAGATTATAACAGTAAATGAAGAATCAACTAATAATTTATGAGTTTTTCTTATCTTTTATGATAATATTTAGATATACTACTAATTTAAATTATGTTTGTTATTATTTTGAAAATATTTTAGTAGAAAAAATCATGTGTATGGTTGGTGGGGGGTTTATTTACATTTGTGGTCAAAATATTGTGAGATGAAGAAGCTTTCTCTTTTCTTTTCTTTTTGTATACATAACAAAGCTTTTACTTTTCTAACATAGAAAAGTTTCCAATAAATTGGAAAGACCTTTGGAAATTAAGAGAGGTGGAGCAAGAAGCCTCACAAATATTTTCTATAATGCCGCTCTTTTTTAAAAAGAAGTAACAATGTGTCACAAGACCCATGAAGATTGCTATTCAATGAGGATGATACTGTGAAGATTCATAGTTGCAGTAAATGAAAGGAACATATCTATAGACTCATCTTACAGAAAAGAAATGCAAATAACGCTAAAGGGCATGTCAACGACATTTCTAGAGCATCACCTTAGCTTGATTAAATGATAATGTGGCATCACCTTGATTGGGTCAACTAATGATGGGTTGAAATTTACTACTTTTTTATGTTTACGGAGCAACATTGAACCTATTTAAAACTGAATTGCACCAAAAAAAATTCCAGTTGTCCAGTGATACTTTACGAAAACTTCCCAAGTAAAAAAGGTCTTTAATCTATTGTAATTAAGTATTTCGGAATAATAGAACAATTCGATATTCTTCTTGTGGAAGCTTAATATTTCTAGTGAGGAATCCCAAAGGAAATAGTTTCCTCTTGAATATAGAGGATAAAACAAATTATTAATATCACTCGAACTCTTGCAAAAACAAAATTAATCAAAAAACTAAAAAGTACAGCAATTATTAATCGTTCAAAATATGGAAGCTTAACGATTCTACCCATTCGTCATCTGTGTAAACATGCTCCAACCGCCCAACGTTAATCATGAGGTCAAACTGATGAATACCACATGAACGCCATCGTAAATTGCCTTTGACATAAATATAGTTCAATGTCTTTTGAAGCTATATGATTTTCGTGTGAACGATAATAGAGATAGATGTATTATATGATAGACTTGTGGATATGTAAAATGGAATTACCTTCAATCATATTTTTGGGGACATGATTTTTGTAGTATGAATCTCTTTTTGAGGAATTTAGGAAATAAGTGAAAGTAGGAAATTACAAATGTAATTAAATCAATTTCAAATATGATTGTGTGATTAATGTAGGAAACAAATTACAAAGAAATTATGTGTTAGAAGGATATGTTAATTAAGATAATTAGTGTTAATCATTTGGTCAGTTAATTTTTCCACACCCTCGGTGTGTTAATGTTGTACCCTAAATGAATTTATGATAATACATATAATTTCTTTATCCATTCTTACTCTCACTAATGTTTACATTGTGAAATTGTAACAAATATAAATTGAAGGAAATAATCAATATGAGGAATAAGTGAGTGCTGATGTGTATTTATTGTAAGATTGATACCTGACCCATATTTGTAAAATAGGTATTGAAGGGGTATTATAAGTTTTTATGATTGAAGTTGATCGATGATTGATTGATGATTCTTTTCTGCACATTATTAAAAAATAGTGTATGAATATAATTTTTTGCAAAATTTCTTTCTATCCTATAATTGATTAAAAAGAGAGAAATATATAAAACTTAGTTAAATATAAATAAAATATTCATAAATTTAATACAATATATCCTAAAATCCAAACTTATTTAATTACAAAATATATACTTATTAACATTGTTATATAAATTGTCCTACCTAACTTTTTGTCCTACCTAACTTATCGTATTTTCATTGGACAAAGTAGATCTCTCAAAAGTGGAAGATGCCCAACACCATGCATCACAATTCACAAGTAAATAACAACGTAACATCAGTTAAAAATGGGCAACAAAAGAAAGTATTGATAATAATTAATAACTAGATCCATTCGAGTAATTAATGCCATTTATCTTTTGCTTGCTAAATGTATTGAATTCACTACAATGTACATGGTCTCCAAATGTATGCCTTCAATATACAAAAGTGAAATAATTTATTTTTTTTATCTTAAAAAATTATTTTTAGGTGTTAAATGTAAATGACAAAATACTTGAGGGTGTTGGATATACCTTAATTTATTGTTTTTTTTATCTAAGTTGACCAATTCAAGTCTTAATTGATTGAGTGCCTCTCATGTGTGGATTCATGGCATCCATGTATGTATATGTGTGAGTAGTATGCTTGGGAATGGTAGCAATTAAGAATAACTTCCAGTTAATTAATTCAAATTTTTGAGTATACAATAGATTAATTCCATTATTTGAATTTTGAGTCAAAACTAGTCTCTATTTGGAATTACTCTTTTGACCCATATTCAACAAAAAATAAAACTTTTCAATTTGAGTTTTCCTAGTCTATATTTATATTTATTTGTTTTGTTAAAAATATTAATAAGATTGTTCCAAAATTTTCTCATAATTATATATTGAATTGATCCTGATATAATGTTGGACAAACACACACAGTTGTTGCCTGTACAGAAAGGATGATGTTGCCCAAGTTTAAGGCTTGAAGAAAAATAATTAAAACAATCAATAAGAACAATCAAATTAATCTAGAAGTAGTAGCAGAGATCAGCTTGTATAGAAATTTTTTTTAAGGAACAAATAGGTGCACTAAGAGATTTGGCAAAAAAAATAAGTGTTATCTGTAAACTTGGTTAAACTTTTAATGTGTCTAACTTATAATATTTCCAGTTGTATCACAGTGCATGTGTTCCAACAAATTTCACCACTGGAAACTGGCATGGTTCGTACTATATAATTTTTTGGGAGTACCGGGTACCATCATCTTTCAGTCGTTACTTCCATTTTCAAAACAAAATTATTTGTGGTCAAAGACAACCTTTCTACGTGGGGAACGTGATTAAAGTTATATGCGAAGCCTTGCAAAACAAAATTATTTGGGGTCAAAGACAACCATTTCATTGGACAAAGAGTTATAAAAGAGAAGCATTGCAAAACGTGGAAGACTTTAATTTTATAGCATTCACCTTTTAGTGTATTTAAGATTTTAGTTGGCCATGAATGGTTGACGGTGGCTCCATTTCATTGGACAAATAAAATTTTATAAAAGAGAAGAATTGTAAAAAGTGAAAGACTTCATAAAGGAAACGACAGATGAGGAATAGTTTTCCATTAAATCAAAAAAACTGTTAGAAATTGAGAGAAGATGAACCGAGAAACATCCACATTAGTTCTCTATTTTTCACAAAAAAAAAAAAATAGTATCATGTTCCGCATGCTTTGTAATTGTGTGAACTTTGTAGATCACAGGTCATCCATTCCCATTCCTTCTTTCTTTGTAATGGTTTTCTTACTTTCCTACTGAAACTTTCGCATGCTTCTTGGCCCTTGCTTTATTTATAGTATTATGTGGGTTGCTCACAATTTTTTTCTTTAAAAAAATTCATCAAATGTATCCTTAAATGACTCTAAAATTATTATGAATGAGACTATCATATAAAGTTGAATATTATATGATATTCATTCAATAAGGGCCTTATCTTGTTAAATCTATAAATAATGCTTAACACTCCTTATATAATAGACAAATTAAAAGTTTGTAAGATTTAAGCATTAAATACGGAAAATATAAACATGAAATATATCTATGTGTCTCTACATATTGACAGTGAAGAAAAAATTGTAGAAAACCATTTGAGATGGTATGGACATATTAAAAAAAAACCAAGGAATGCATGAGTGACAAATATTGATTAAACTGTTTAGCATCAAGTTAAAGGATAGATGAAGACCTTAAAGAATGCTCAATAAGATTATTGAGTGACACCTGCTTTTAATTAACATTCTATTTAAGAATTTGGTTTTGATCAAGCTTAATGATGTCATGTGATTTGTATAGTAACGATGAGTAAACAAACAACTCCATTGTCATAAATTATTTAAATATAGTTATGTATAATAAATTATTTTAATATTTATTTATGTTTGATCAATTATTCTATCTCATAGTGACATCAAAGTGAGTACTGAGCAGGGAAGAAAAATGCTATATAATTTGCCTGATATTCAAAATTTTCTCTATATCTATACTTTTCTTATTGCTATATGTCTCTATTGAATGAATACAATATTTTATTTTCTGTTTAAAAAGGAATGTGAGTTTATTTTTAGTTATAATATTGATATATGTCATAACAATAAATGAAGCATCAAGTAATAATGTATATACGTATCTTTATCTTTTATGATAGTATTTAGATATACTGTGTATTTAAATTATTGTTTTAATTATTTTAAAAATATTTTAGTTGAAAAAATTATGTGTATGGTCGGTAAGCGCATTTATTTCATTTGTGGTCAAAGTATTGTGAGATATATAGAAGCTTTTACTTTTATTTTTTTTATACATAACAAAGCTTTTAGTTTTCTAACATTGAAAAGTTTCCAATAAATTGTAAAGACTTTTGGAAATTAAGAGAAGTGGACCAAGAAGCCTCCCCACATATTTTATGTAATTTGCTTTTTTTTTTAAAAAAAAAGAAGAAGTAACAATGTGTCTAAAAAAAATTATAATGTCACTACTTATCATGGAATTAAAAAAGTGAGTCTATTATAAGAAATGATATAAAATTTTTTAATAAGGATAAATTATAAAAATCATGTAAATCATTCCATTATTCTAAAATATTTTAAAAACAGTGAATTTGCGATGAAATTATATTTTATATATGCCATGGTTAATACGTCATTAGTAGTTTAAGCTATTCCTATGCTAATAACAATTTAAATTATATACTTCATTTTTTATTTTAAAATATAAATAAATCTTTTTAACAACTAATATAACGTGATATAAAAAATGATTTATAAATATAATATTGAATTCAATGTCTTTTATAAAATATTTATTTGATAATACAGTAGTTGATATTGTTTGAACATGTCGAATAGTGTCACCTCCGGTCCTTCATATAAGAACCAATCGACTTTTTGTTGAAGAGGTTAAGAAAGTTAACTAAGTGATGTATTTATAATTTTTCTTCAAACTAATTTAATTGACTTAGTTAAATAATAAAATATTCATAAATATAATATAGTATATCCTAAAATCTACCTTTATTTAACTATACAATATGCACTTATTAACATTGTCCTATAAATTGCCATACCTAACAAATTTTTTTCCATACGTAACAACTTTTTTTGCCATAGCTAACTTGTCATATTTTCATTGGGCAAAGTAGGCCTCCCAAAAATGGAAGATGCGCCATGCACCACAAGTAGATAACAATAGAACATCACTGAAAAAGGGGCAACAAGAGAAAGTATTGATAACAATTAATAAGTTCATTAAATAATTTAATAATAAGGATGTTCAAAAGATGTGTAGAAATAATATCTCTCACTTTTTTTATGTAGAAATTTTGAAGAAAGTTTTGAGTGTTAGGTGGCAAGAGAGAATGGTGGACATAGAAATGAAAGCTTCCATTCACACTATGGAAACCCCCACTATAACATTATAAATATTGACAAATATGTGAAGAGATGCTTATGGATTCGTAAACATGAGGCACCACTAGAGAAAATCGTCATGGGTTTCTACAACAATACTCGTGTTTTTATTTTTCTATGGTCGCTTAGCTTACTAATAAATCATATATGCATATGCAGAGCATCTAATCAAGTTCTTTGCATTTCAAGTGAGCGGCAAGCCCTTCTTAATTTCAAGCAGCATCTTCAAGATCCTTCAGGTAGGCTTGCCTCTTGGTCTGAGGAGATAGATTGCTGCAATTGGACATCAGTTGTTTGCGATGACATAACCGGTCATATTCTTCAACTTCATCTCAAATCTTCACCTTCTAACTACTATGATTGTGCTAATGAGACACCATGGTTTGGTGGTGAAATATATCCTTCAATACTTGATTTGAAACATTTGAGTTACTTGGACTTGAGTGGAAATGACTTTGGCGACATGCAGATACCAAGTTTTCTTGGCTCATTGAAGAGTTTGACATATCTTAACCTCTCTAGTGCAGGATTCAGTGGAAGCATTCCTCACCAAATTGCAAACCTCTCGAGTTTGATATATCTTGACCTTGGAGGTAATGATTTCATTGGAAAGATTCCTTATCAAATTGGGAATCTATCTAGCCTACTCTACCTTCGTCTCGAAGGGGTTGGTTATTATGATGACATGGATAATATATTATTCTTTTCACATAATCTTCAATGGCTTTCACCCCTTTCTTCTCTCGAATATCTTCAGTTAAGTTATGTGAATCTATCCAATGCATTTGATTGGTTGCATATTTTGCAATCACTTCCCACATTGAAAGATTTACATTTGGTATCATGTGCTATTCATCATCATTTTGATCCAGCCATAATTACCAACTTTACATCTTTGACAATCCTTGATCTATCTAATTCTTATGCTTTTGGAGCTTCTTCCATTCCAAGGTGGATTTTTCAACTGAAAAGTTTGGTTTCTCTTCAATTAAGAGGTAATCATTTGCAAGGTTTCATCCCAGCTGGTATTCAAAACCTTACATTCATTGAAGATCTTGATTTATCTAACAATGCTTTCAATAATTCTATCCCTGAATGGTTGTATAGCCTGAATAGACTCAAGTCTCTTTCTTTATCATCAAACAAGTTGAATGGATATATTTCAAATGAGATAGGGAACTTGTCTTCTATGGTTACTCTTGATCTATCATATAATCAGCTTCAAGGGCCAATTCCAAGCACTTTAGGAAACATTTGTAGTTTGAAAAGTATTTCTTTCTCAAACAAAAATTGTAATCAACAATTTTCTGAAATATTGGCAATAATCTCGAGATGTGCTTCACATACGTTGGAGAGTTTGTCTATAATCAATTCAAAACTATATGGCCAATTGACAAGCCAAATTGGGATTTTTAAGAATCTCCTTTCTCTTGATCTTTCTGGTAATTCTTTTCTTGGTGAAATTCCTAAATCTTTAGGAAATATCACCTCTTTGAATCTTCTTTATCTTTATGGAAATCAATTCAATGGGAATCCCTTTGATATCATAGGATCCCTTTTTGCATTACAATCACTTGACATTAGTAATAATCTTTTTCAAGGAGAAGTGACTGAAGATCACCTGGCTAATTTCACAAAACTAGATAAATTTTATGCAAGAAGAAACAAACTCATTTTAAAAGTGGGACAAAATTGGAATCCTTCTTTTCAAAAGTTGAAAATCTTGGCTATGGAGTCATGGAATTTAGGTCCCCACTTCCCATCATGGACGAAATCATTCAAGTGTCTTCGAACATTGTCCATACCCAACAACAACATCTCTGATTCTATCCCCTTATGGGTGTGGGATGCATTTCCATATGCTTTTTATTTTAATTTCTCTAACAATAATATCTATGGAGATCTTTCTCATACAATGATGAATCCCATCAATGTCTCATTCGTTTCTCTAGCATCAAACCAATTAAGCGGTCATCTTCCTTACTTATCACCCAATGTGTTTCACTTGGATCTCTCAAATAATTTGTTTTATGGGTCCCTAGACTCCTTCCTATGTCAAGGAAAACTAAAACAAATGAGGCTAATAGATCTCAATTTGGAGTCAAATAATTTGTCAGGTGAAATACCAGATTGTTGGATGATGTGGCCAAATCTAATGTTTGTCAAGTTTGATGGAAACAATTTCAATGGGAACTTACCCCAATCTTTGGGATCCTTATCTTGGCTCAGTTCATTGCGAATTCGCAACAATACTCTCTCAGGAAATTTTCCTACTAGCTTGAAGAACAACACTGGATTGGTTTACTTGGATCTTAGTGAGAATCAATTATCAGGAATCATTCCATTGTGGGTTGGACACGACCTTTTGAATTTAAAGGTCTTTCTCCTCAGGTCAAACAAATTCATTGGAAGCATTCCCAAACAAATATGTTATTTGAATTCTCTACAAATGTTGGATCTTGCAGAGAACAATTTTAGAGGACAAATACCAAAATGCATCAACAACCTGACTGTTATGCTCACCATGAACAATAGTTTAGAATCATACATTTTTGCTAGAGGGAATCACTCTACATATGCCATACGTGATGTGTTCCTTCCCTTGAAAGGAAGGCATGATGATTACACTTTTCCAGGCCTCATTATGAGCATTGATCTTTCAGATAACAAATTATTTGGTGAGATACCATATCAAATTACAAATCTCATGGGGTTGCAATTTTTGAACTTGTCCAACAACCTTCTGCATGGTGAAATCCCTCAAAGTATCGGCAATATGAGATCATTGCAAACAATGGATTTCTCAAACAATAAACTCTTCGGTGAAATCCCTCCAACCATTTCCAATTTGAATTTCCTTTGCAAGCTAAACTTGTCTTACAATATTTTGTTTGGAAAGATCCCAGTGGCTACCCAAGTGCAAACCTTTGAAGCTAATAGTTTTGCTGGAAATGATCTGTGTGGCCCTCCACTAACCAGAAAGTGCATTGATCTAGATGATGTCCCCATCCATCATAACGATGAGAAAGAAACTCATGATGGAAATGGAGTGAATTGGTTTTATGTAAGCATGTCATTGGGATTTGTTTCAGGATTTTGGGCAATAGTTGGTCCTTTACTCTACAGTAGATCCTGGAGGTATACTTATTTCCAGTTCCTAGATTACATGTGGTACAAGCTTCAATATGTTCGGTGGCAAGAAAAAACTATAGCTATATTTTTATATGCTTTTTGAACATTTTGTATGACAATAGCTTCTTTGTTATCCCTATTAGGTTTGGGCTTTTGAATAATAAGGTCTGTGGAATTAGTTCTAGCTAGGAGCTTTGAGTATGTGTGTGGTTTATCTTTTGTTTACTAAACATTTTGAATTATGTTATGGAAGCTCTACTACTATTGAAATCGTCTCCAAGTTTATGCCTTCAATATACAAAAGTCTACTATTATTTATTTATCATACTTGAGGAGGAGAGGGAAAATGAAATGAGGGATATTGTTTTTGAGTTGGATTCAAAAAAAAAAAAAAAATAGACAAGAGGGGCTAAAAATTCTAAGTTAATTTTTCTTACTTTTTTTATCTTACATATTTTCTTTGTTATGGGTTTGGTACGCGGAATTGATTTTGATAAGATGGAAATATGGTTTAATAGTACATTTGGTATATTCATGGAATTTGGCATCATTTTATTTAAAAAAAATTATAATACCCTTCTAATTAAAAGAAAAATTAAAAACTCTACTCTCCCTGAACCATAAACAACATAGTCCAGGAGACTCAAATACCATCGTCAAACATCATCTTCATAACTTCATCCCTTAGAACCAATCACAGAAATCAGTTTGCAAAGGATAAAATGAATAGGGATGATCGAGCTTGGAGTTGCAGAGAGAGATCTTGGAGGTGTTGAGCTCAAGGCATCTAAAATGGGTGAAGGCGAGGCAGCCATGGGTGATTCAGAATGTTTCAGATCTCAGCCATGTGAGGGGAGAAGAAGTTTTGTCTTCTTCGCCTATGAAGATGACTGGAAAAGATGAATATGTGGAGGAGACGGTGCTAGAGATAGAAGATTGTTCGTTGACATCACTGGAGAAATCATTCGTCGAACCAAGCTTCCTCCATTAATGGTGACGTCATCTTGCACAATGGTCGTGGAAGCCATTGATTTGTCTTCTCTGGTGTCTTAGACTCGCCGTCAAACTTCAACAAGTTGAGGCCAATTATTATACAATGGAGCTGGGTTTGTTGGAAGAGATGAATGAGGAGGGGGTAAAGTAGAATTCCATGGAGGGTTGTACGATGGAAGCCAATTCCATGCTCTCGTAAGTTTACCAAACATGCCTGGAATCCAATTCCATTTTCTAACGAACCAAATGGGGCATAAAATTTTATAACCCAATTTTTTCAATTTTTTTTTTTTTGAAATTCAACTCACAGCAATTTCCCCTCTCCTTCAATCCTTAATTGATTAAATGTCTCTCATGTTTGTATGAATGGCAGCCATGTATGAATAATATAATATGTTTAGGAATACGAATAACTTAGTCCGTAATTAATTGACATATTTTAGTATACAAGAGATCAATGCCATTATTTAAAATCTTAAGCCTCTTTTGGTATATGGGAGTTTTTTACATAGAAGTAGTAGGAGTTGAAATGAAATTGAGGTTTAAAACATGTTTAGTAGAGTGATGGTAGAATGATGCAAGTAAAGTATATTTTTAGTTAAAATATGTATTTATAATATGAAAGTACTACAATGCCCTCCAATTAAAAAAAATCTCATCTCCTTTCCTCAATCGATGACCCCAGATTGTCCCTCCAAACCACCACCCTCGCCGGAACTTATCAAGCGAAAAAAAGACGAGAAAATAATAAATCAAAAATCATTTCAGCTCTTGTAAATCTGCAATTGCAATAGACATGATGCAAAGCTGATACATGTATCTATTTGGCCCCCTTATATAAATCTGGAATGCGAAAATCACGAGAGAGGATGTTTGACAAAAACTTTGCAAATTATTCAACCCCATAACTTTTGGCTATCCACAATCGTTCACCAGAAAAAGCACGCGCTGAAAAATTCATTTAAATATAGAACTAACATAATCAAACACATTTTAATCAGAACCAAACAATGAAAAATCTGAAGAGCGATGGTGAAGAAGATGGAGGAACTATTGAACCCAAGAAGCAATCGGTCAAGATCTGGAGAGAACCCAAACGAAAAATCGGAGAGCTTGAACGCAAATGTTCGCAGTGGCGTTAATGGTACAGTTAAAGTCGTGAAGCTTCCATGCAGTCCATCAATGGTGTTCAGAAATTCCTTGGCACGAATTCCTCTCTCTCTTCCTTGCAGTCCACAAATAGAAACCACACTCACTCCTACCCTCAGATCTGAAGTCGACAGCAGCAAGCTTGACAGAGAGGGTCGTGGTTGCGAGCTAGGAAGCAATATCCTTCCTATCCTCGATTACTCCGTTACTCCACTGCCACCAGAGAACCAGATCAAAGAAATTTCGTTGCGGTGAGGAAGGATGAAGGAGGAGGAGATGGTGGATTGGATGGCAAAGCAGGCTTGTTCTCGGTGATGATAAAAAATATTAATAAGATTAATTGTTACAAAACTTTCTCATAAAAAGATTGAGAGATCTAACTCTTTTAGAGTGTTATCTCACTGATGGCTTGGGCCCCTGGAAGGAGGCCTTCTTCACCCTCCACCCAAGCTGCGCAAAAGGCCCAAAGCCAATCACAAAGAACAACAGTGAAGCTTCATATGGTCTTTCTGTCCATGTGCAGGCAGTTCATATCTTCTAAGATAAGAAGGTTTTACACAAATCTGTACAATTTAACAATAAATTCCAGCAAGCAACAATTAATAGGTCCAGCAACCCAATTCCAACAAATCCAAACAATGATAAAGTGAATAGTAAACTTAAAGGAGAAAACACTACTTAAACACAAAAAGGAACCTAAGGAGACAAGGAAAATGGGAAAAATCTGGAAAAATTCTTGGAAAAAGATTTATGAAAAGAAAGGAAAATGGGAAAAGTATATGTGTAAACGCTTGGATTTGGCTAAGATTCACTGGAGAAGCTATTTATCCCAAAAATTTCTATGCAATAATGCTTCATAATTCCAATAAAACCCAAAATGATAGGAAATAGTATGCTAAAATATGGATTTATCAAGGTATTTGATAGGAACCTTTGTCTAGTCTAAACTTTTCAAGTAGTATCTGCGAAAGTGTCTTGGTATAAAACATTGAAACATGCACAAAACAAAATAGCTATAATTGAATTGGACAGAGGAACAAGGAATTATCATAGTATGTAGTGATAAAAAAATGATTATATTTGAAGTAAATAATACGGTAAGGAATATTTTATACTTTTTTGCGGAAAAAAATTGCTAATGAATAGATTTAAAAAGGCATTTGGCAAGAGGGGATGGAGAAGAAAATTCCATGATTCTTCTTTTCTTCATCAAGTAGTCTTCTATCGTACAGTGAGTAGACAAGATATTCTCCATATTTCTATATTTAATACAATTTTTCTTTTAGTTATAATAGTTCTCTCCCACGTAAAAATAAATGAAGCATGTACAAGTGCGAGATCATATGCGTAAAAATATTTTTTAGGCATATGTTCTTATGTGAAAATTTGAACGAAATATGTATAATTGAAATGGACAGAGGAACAAGGAATTACCCTAATATATAGTGATAAAAAAATTATTACATTTGAAGTAAATATTACGGTAAGGAATTTTTTGTACTTTTATTTTGTGGAAAAAAGAGTGAATAGAATTAAAAAGGGATTTGGCTCTAGAGGGATGGAGAAGAAAGTTCCGTGATTCTTCTCTCCTTCATCAATTAGTCTTCTAGCGAAGACATTTTCCATATGTCAATATTTAATACAATTTTTCTTTTAGTTATAATAGTTCTCTCCCACATAATAAATAAATGAAGCATCTACAAGTATGAGGTTATATACATAAAAATATTTTTCTCATGATATTTAGATATATTATTCATTTAAATTATTATTGTCTTTAGAATATTTTAGTTGAAAACATTGTATATATGATTTAATTTTTTATTTTAGGTGAAGATATTGTGAGATGAAGAAACTTTGGAGAAAATATTTTCTTAAAAAAAAATAGGGATTTGATGTCTTTAGAATCCTACTTCCAACAATTATATACTGCGAACCATATCGTAGTTTTCCAGTGGTGAAATTTGGTGGAAATATACTCTGTTCTGCTTGGTCATAGCACCATTCTCCATCGTCCCTTTGTAGAGCTTCAGTATTCTTTTCTCTGTTTTTTTTCTGCACTGGTTACTTCCATATTCAAAACAAAATTACACTACAAAAAACAAACATTAAATTTCCAACGGAATTTTTTCCGTAACTAATTTAATAGGAAATTTTTGCCACGGAATTTTTGAAGGAAAATTTCCAGTCTCTAAATTAGCCACAAAAAAACATTGCATCACTAATTACATGGTTGATTCGTCGCAAATTTCATGGTTAATTTTATTGATTATTTTTAATGACTGAATTATAATGAAATTATTCCATCTGTAATTTCCATAACAAATTTCACCGCTAATTTCATATATTTAGCCAGAGTTTTTTAATCAGCAATTTACTTGGAAAATTTCGTGGCTAAACTTTAATGTTTATTCTTACATAAATAATTATATAAGAAAAGTCTTGAAAAAATGAAAGGCTTTAATTTTATAGCTTTTCACTTTTAGTTAATTTAAAATTTGAGTTGGCCATCAATGGTTGACTGTGACTCCAATTTCATTGGATAAATAAAATTTTATAAAAGAGAAAGACTTGCAAAAAGTGAAAGATTTGGTAAAGGAAATAACAGACGAGGAATAGTTTTCCATTAAATCCAAAAATAAAAGGCTTTTGGAAATTGAAAGAAGATGAACCAACAAACATCCACAAAAAATCACAAATTAATATTCATCTTGTACAAATAAACATTTATATAGATAAATCACAAACTAAAGTTAACCCGGGAATATAATCAAATCTAATATAATATATCATCATCAAATCAAATCAGCGATAAACTCTCAAAAAAATTGAATATTTTGTCCACAGAAAATCTTAAAATTCTCAACAGAAGGCAATACAAATTTATCAAGGAATAGTTTCAATCCAATGCAAATAATTAAAGAGTATATTTTAGAGTTATGGCCACATTGATTTAGGTATGTGTATAACAGAAGTGCACGATTGATATTGACATTTGACATCATATAATTGTATTAAAAAATTGAATAAGGTTTTAAGGAAGGGATTTCATCACCCACAAGTTCGATAACAAAGATGAGCATGAATTGACAAGTTTTATTATACAAAATGACAACAGGTTTATGTTATCCACTTGTCATTAAGACTTTTTCATTATTAAATCCCTTTATTGGAATCTCACATTAGTTCTCTATTTTTCACGGAAAAAAAAAATAATATCATGTTCCGCATGCTTTGTAATTGTGTGAACTTTGTAGGTCATACAAGTCATCCCTTCACATTCATTTTCTTTTTAGGCTCCTGGCTCACACATTTTTTTTAATAAAAGAAATTCTTCTTTCCTTCTTCGGCTAAAGTATATGTCTAGCCCTTTAAATTTATACTGAGTTTCAGTTTGATTCGTTAAATTTAATAAGTACACTTTTAATCTTTTATTCTTAAAGCCATTAGTTTTATTTAATAGAAATTGTGACACAACAAATTTAAATAATGATTCTGCTATTAAATAATGATAAAATATAGTAAAATTTGAAAATATAAAATCTTTGTATCAAATAATTAATATTTAAGTTATTTTAAAATTATTTAATTGCATAATAGTGATTGAATTAGCATTTTCCATTAAGTAAAACTAACGGTATTGATGTTAAAGAAATAATATATTTTCCCTTGGAACATATAGTGCATGAGAAATAGTGGTATTTATTTACACTTTCAGGGTATGTCAACATTTATTCTCAATCATTTCTCACATCATAATTGAACTGGAATGGTCTAACCAATCATGTCAAACATTAAATTCATAAACCTTGTCAAGCTTCTGGCTCGTATTTCTTAACTTCTTATTTGTATCAATAAACTTCTGGTTTACCTTATCTAGCTTCTAACTTGTGTTACTTAACTTCTGGTTGTATCAGTAAACTTCTAGTTTACTATCTCATGCCAAACATTAAACTAATTTATGCTTATGTATATACAAGCCAAAAGTCAAAATGGAGGAAACTTTTATAATATATACTTTCTATCAAAGACTGAATTTGAAATGTAAAATCAGGTAAATATAAAAACAATAATAACATAAATGAGGTTAACAACACACACACACACACGTTGTAATGATGTGATGATAATAGCTTATAGCTATACTGTAAAGTAGGAAAAGACATTACATAGCTTTTGGCTATATTGTAATGTAGTAAAAACATATGGCATCTAGCCAAATGATATTAAAATATGAGATTAAGGTTATATAACTTATGGTCATATAACTTATGTTTCCATTTGGTATCCATTGCTGTAGATATCTTCAAACTTAATAAACTTCATGTAGATTTCGTAGAATATAGTGTATTTTCAATACATAATTCTGTTCCTTTAAATAACATAATATTGGCTCTTTCAGAGCCTTCAATGCATATCCAATTTATATAGCATACCCACATTTTCCCCTTCAATGCATAATATTCAAGACATAGCTTTGAGCACCTTGGCCGGACTGACAGGTTTTTGGCTCTAAGGGAGAAAGAGAAATCTCTCGCCAGGTCCTATTGTTTTCGTCGCGGGTGTTCCTAAACTTGACGGTTTTTTGCTAGGAGGGGTACGTTCAAAAAAGCTTCACAATATGAGGAGAGCAATTGGCATGGATGGCTTGATTAGTAAGCAACCAACTATATAGGCGAACTGACGATTTGTCTCCTAATGGCTCGTTGTTGTATGCACGAGGCCCACCTTTCTCTTAGCCTTTTTTATGGTTCTCATCAATTTTTTCTCACTTCAGGTGGCAATTAGAACCACTACGATTCTGACCATACCCATGTCCATGATTGTTGTCGCATCCACTATTTCGACTACCACCACTATTAGATATTCATTTCTGGGAATAGAGTCGAACCAATTGGATGGATTCGTGAATTTTCAACCAAAAAGCTCGTTGTTCTATTTAGCTACGAGAAAAGAAGAAATTATGCCAACATATTTCTTAAAACTTCTCTCCCTATATTGCTAAAATGGAAGAAAATTGGATGAATGAAACATGGCTGAGTTATTCTCGCTTACAAACATAAAGTTTGTAACTGCAAAGGCATTCATTTGTAATGGGCTTTTAAAAAGATAATCAACTTCTAATAGTCATACCATTATTTTAAAATGTATCAAAAAACAAGTGGGTCTTTTATGTATATAACATAGAAGAAGCTACAACTACGCCCCAAGATTGCATACTAACAATAAATATTAACCGTATGCAATTGAATTCTAGATATGCATATTCTTTGATGAGAATTTGATCGATTGATTTAAATTCTCTCACTGTTCTATGCATCACACAATAATTTATTCCTCCATATTACGACTTGAATGCAACTTTGCATAATTCTAGCAATTAAATAATTGCAAAACTTAATAAATGAAATAAATCCACCAATTGGATATCATGCAAAAGTATTGCTCAGCCACTAAGTATGCGAATAATAGTCTTTTCTTAGTATCGGCTATTCTGTAAAGCATACAAAGCTAATATCCATACTCTTTCTCACAAGTAATGCTATGTTAAGAGCAAACAATCATTCTCCACATAACGAATTGATCAGCATCACACAGCAAGCATAACAGGAAATTTCTAGAATGAATTCAATAATTAAATGAAAAATTGCAAATATCATATAGTGCATTGAAACAATTATATATGCACGTTTTGATTTGAAGTTTTAAAACCTTCAACATAAATTTCATGCGGCAAAATCACATTTATTTTCACATATATATCTTCTGGATATTAAAACAATATGGCTCAAATATTTTTAGGACTAAAATAAAACAAAACAGAGCACAAATGTATAGCCGAAAACCATATAGAGCCCAAAGAAAATTTCCAAAGAGGGGCTATTTTTCTGGAAATAAATAAAAATATTTGCATTAGTCCAGGCCTACAAACGCATTAAAAAAAGGGGTTTGGCATTTTTTTAAAAAAAAAAGCCTGGGCCAAAAAATGGGCTTAAACGTGTTTCGGCAAAACAAATGTTCTTTTTATTTTATGGCCCAGATGCAACAGCCCAATATAGTTTCAGGAACCCTTTTCTTAAAAACAATGAGCAGAAAAAAAAAATTGTGGCCCAAAACATGTGTTTTCTGGAAGGGGGTTACCATTTTTTTTTAAATCCTTGGCCTAAATGAAAAAAATCCTTTTCTCTCTGCCCAATTTTCACAGCCCGATTGGAGATTGTTTTTCAGGTCCAAAAAGATGGTCCAAAGTGATTTAAGAAAAGGGGCTTTAATTTTTTTTTAAATTGACCCAATATAAACGGCCCAAAGCACTCCAATCCTTCTTTAGTGCGTTTTGGCCCAGACAATGGATCCCTAGAACCTGACCCATGACTTTATTTCCAGGCAGCCGTCAGCGCTGCTATGACCATATTTACCGGTGACCACAAGTGGCTTCTCCGGCGTTATCTGTTCTCAGTTTTCGGTGATTTCTTCAGCAGTAAACACGGAAAAAGCGATTTTCGACACAATCTTCTCAAAATCCAGAACATACTATTTTGAAAATAAGGAAACAAACGAAACGAAGGCGGCGAATTTCACAGCTTTGAAACTTGTTATCCGGTGAGTTCAATGGCGGTAAGCGCACACAATCAAGGAATTGAAAAATTCACATGTGCAGTGTTTTAAAAAGAATATTGCTGACAATCTTCAGATGCGCATAGATAAGTTTTCTTTTTTCATGGCGGCATGAACAGAAAAACAATGGCAGATTGAAGAAAGGGATTTTTTTTTAAAAAAAAAGATGACTTGTCTCAAACAGACATGCATCATATACCTTCAAGAACCCAGACTATTCAACAGTTAAAAAAAATAATAATAACGCATGCTCATGTATATATTCATATGTTCACATGCTCATATATGAAAGGTTTATAAAAAGAGTTACATGATGCTATGCATATATAATATCGTATAACATCTTACCTTGGTCAGAGACTCATGCTGATAATGTGTTATGAATTTAAGAGGAAAATGATGGAAAAAGAGAGGAAAGTAAAGAGCAATGGGAAAAATAATTATTATCTATTATCTCCCGAGTATGCATTATATTTATAGGTGTGAATTACAGTATCAAGATAGATCAATATTAGAGATTACATAAGATATTAAGGAGATATATAATCGGGAATAATGGGAGATATGGATATCCACATAATAATATATATATATTAAATATGTATTAAATAAAATGATTGGGCCCAAAGTAAATTTTCAATATAAAGATTACGATATGGAAAATCTTTTACTTTTCCCATGCGATCCAATTGCTGACAACGATACCGTAAAATAGCTTTTTGGAGAATAGATTCTGGAGAATAACTTCTGAAAAAGCTGGAAAGAATAGCTTTTTGGAAAATCATGGTTTTCACCCCAAACCATGGTTTTGAGAGTTAAAAGCTATTATGGAGAAAAAGAATATGTTTGTCTACCACTTCTAAAACCATGGTTTTGAACCCAGAAGCTATTCTGCATTTTCGAAACATGTTTGTCAACAGCTTTTTCAAAACCTTGATTTTCCTTCAAAACCAAGGTTTTGAAGATTTACCAAACATGCACATAAACCTTCTTAAATGGGGGTAAAAATACCATTCCGTTCTTTTTTTTTTCCCCCTTGCGGGCCCATCTGATATCAAATGTCAACCCTCCGTTCACTCTCCTCTCCCTCTTGCACACTTTTGTCCCTCTCCCCTCCCCCCACATGCTCCCTTCGGTCCCACAGAACTGTTGAGAGTAAGGACGGATCTCACTTTCATGGCCTTTCTTTTCCAAGCGAATTGGTTACGATCTCACTCCACCTCCAGTTCTTCTGACCGCTCTGTTTTTGGGATATCATCTAACTATTCCTAGTTTGTTCGATTTCCTCCCTATTGGCTAATCTTCTCTGCTGCCATCGCAGCGGATTATTCTCCTTCACTCCTCTCTTTTTCCCCGTATATTAAATAGGGTTTCTAAATTCTAACAATGGGGTTAATGACTATAGAAGGTATTTTGAGAAAATAAACAAAAATTTATTACAAATAATTAACTTAACTAACTTTTTAATATATCTAAATTAGTTATCTAATTCATGCATTTAGGTGTTACAAGAAAAGGGGTTTTATAAAGCACTGTTTAGTTCATTTCACACCAACGAGGAAATTAACCAAAAGAAAAGGGGTAAATGATCATGTGCAGCTGGCTGCCTTTCTGCATGAGTCCCTCTCATAGCAAGAGCTCAAGAATTTTTTCCCATTCTATGTTCATCAAAGAAATTAAATAATTTATTGACGGAATTTATTGCTAATTTGCAGAATAATGTATTCCAGTTTAGCGACATAATTTACAATGGAAAAGGCCATCATAAACCTTTTGGTTGCAAGTTGTTTTTAATTATTTGTTATTTTACATATTACATATTTATATATAATTTTATTACAACTTATTACTATATTATAGATAAATAATTTAACAATTATAATATGATATCTTAAATTATTTATATATTGATCATAGCCCAAATTATACACTAGATTATTTTCATTTAAAAATATAATGCATTATATATATTATGCGGCTATAAATGATAATATAATGTAATGTAATGCCTAAGGATAGGAATTTTTTTCCTATTTGATATTAAATTTCCAATAAAAAATAATTTTCATAAGAAAATTCATGGACTTGAGTACTTGACTACTCGGTCAAATTTTTGGTATAAGAGTTGGCTAAGTTTTTTTTTTAAATATTAAAGAAGCTAAATGAACTAGCTAAAAGCATTTAGATTTATATTATCCAAATTAAATTACATGACTCAAAAATTAATAGATAATAAAATAATAAATATAAATAAATACTTTTAAATAATTTTTTTAGCTTCCCTAATCTCACTATGAAGTTAATAAATTCTTATATTAAGAATAAGAAATAGCATTATATACATAAATATTGAACTTTTAAGTGTGGTTGGACCAGTAGTTAGAAAAACAATTTACTTAGCCATCACACAAAAGATGACGTTGCCCATTAGCCCAAGTTTAGGGCTTAGAAGGAAAAAAGTCCGCAATTTTCAATTTAAGGCTTGTTTGTGAAGATGTTCTTCTAGCATGTTTACATAAGTTGAGATAAAACTCTTCTTACATACTTACCTCATAGATCATAAGTCTCGTAGTAAAAGTAACTTCCACCATTAATCCAAACAAGCATAGTATAAATTCAACCAATAATGTTGAACAGAAGGAGTAGTTAATCCAATAAATTAATATTTGAATTCTTGCTGAAAAATGTATCCACATTTAGTATACAATAGACCTCAATCGTAATTGTTTTTAATAGGATGATACATGTGTTTAACAAAAAAAAACAATTGAATTAATAACTATAGATGCAGTAGCAAAAGTGTTTTTGGTATAACCAAATAGGTGTATTAAGAAACCAAAAAAATAAAAAGAAATAAGTATATTAAAAATATCCTAAAAGCTAAATTTTGTCAAATATGAACAAGAATAACTATGTATTGGTCTGTTAATTTACAAGGAAAGAAACAAATATAGGGATAAGAAGCAAATATTTAATTTGGAACCCTCATTACCCTTACTACAAATGAAAAGAAAATAACAAGAAAATTTAGAAAACTTGGCCAATTATGTTTCTACTTCCCAAATTCATTTTTCGATAAATTGTTTTTTTTTTGTTTCAATAGAGAAGAGTGCCGTAAAAATTGATAATGAGGCTATTATAAGAAAGAATAAGATTTTTATTGAGTATTAATCATAAAAAACACTTATATTTTTTATTACTCTAAAAATTTTCTTCTAACCAAGAACATTTAATTTTTTTTTCAATATATTACTACTTCCAATCTTTTGTACTTCCAATCTTTATTTATAAGAGCCAGTTGACTGTTTTTTTAAAAGATTAAAAAAAATCAATTAAATTAGTTAATTCACTTGATGTTTCAAAAATACTTTACATAGAAAAATGGCTAAAATTCAAAGTTAATAGGGTATTATAGTCAACGGAGTATTGATAAGGGTAGGTGGAAAAAATGGCTAAATATATGAGACAAAATGGATATGGTTTTATATTCAGGACTAAATATAATTTTTAGTTAGCTCTTATAATAAGGATCAAAGGTAATATAACATCCAACATAGTTGGGTATGAATAACTGTCACCGTTCAAATCCCTGGATGTAATAAAAAATATTCTCTACCCACAAATTAAAAAAAATGTATCTTTAAAAATATATTTTTAGTGATGTTTAAATATTATATTCATTAAAAGTATTATTGTCTTGAAATATTTATATTTAGTGAGCATTACAAATTTTATTTCTTCCAAGTGTTTCTTCTACTTTTCATAATTGAATCAAATATATATTTATATATAAGATATTTATGCATATTTCTTAAGTAAATTTTATTTATGAAAATTTGAATTATTTGTCAAAGACAGATCCCTAAAGTTCCAATATGCATGTGTATAGACTACAGACCTTTTCTTGTTATCATTGTGGAAATTTTGTTTTAGGAGGCAGTTGAGTTCACCTCAACTTATCGTAGATAAGAATGTGAGATTGAGAATCTTTTACTTTTATTATGTAGAAAAGTATGCCAATAAGTTGAGAGGAATGCACCAAAAGGAAAAACCCCTCTCTCTCTCTCTCTTTTGTTGAATATTATTTTGTTTTTTTTTTGTTATATTAGTTATCTTTGACAACAAGTAATGACGCATTTACAGAAGATTATATACATGAACTACTACTACTACTTCAAAAATATTTTATTCTTTTTGGTGATAACTTTAAAAATATTTAGTTATAATATAAATTTAATATATTCAAATGGATTTACAGTGATTGAAAAATCTTACTTTTCTTAACCAGAAAAAATCTCCCCCAAAATTGAGAGGGATATATCTGAACAAAGAAACATTTTGTGGGGGTTTTCTCAAACAAATGTATTATACTCTTTATTTATACATCTAAATCTGGACCCTTTACTAAGAATAATGTGAAATCATAATGTACTTTATCAATAAAAGGTCACTAATTAGTAATCATTAAGATTTCACAGTGACTCATCTTGTTTATAATGAGAATCTTCATGATAAATATATGAAAAAATTTATAAAAAAAATTGACCCCTCATCCAATAAAAAAAAACTTTATATCCTTGATATTAAATTTTTATGACACGTATCTTACTCAACACGTAAACCAAATATTTAAAACAAAATTATTTGGAGGTCAAAAGACAATCTTTCAAAGTGAAGATTGTGAGATAAGGAATCTCTTACTTTTCTTGTGTGGAAAAGTTTGCCTATATGTTGAGTGTGATTGACAAATCAAGTGCATCAACCATGTTCAAACAAAATTAATTGGGTCCAAGCAAGCAATTCGAGGAGAAGATTAATTCAAATAGAGATAATCTTTTTCTTCTCTTATGTAGAAATTTTGCATAAAGTTTAGGTGTTAGGTGGCAAAATAACGATAGACGTATTAGAAATGATGACTTTTATTTTTTGTGTCTTGATTAATGAGTCTATCATAATAGTGATTGATAATAAGATTTTTCATTTAAATGTGAGGACTGTTCAAAAGTTTGAAAATTATTTGTTAATTTTCAAGTTATAATACTTATCTCGATGTAAATATCATAAAGAAATAATGAAGTCTTTGCGAGGAAGAGAAGTATGCATGCGAATGTATAAATTGGCCCTATGTAAAGTTTTTTTTTTGGGTGATATGCTTAAATATTCTATTTAATTAAATAATACTAATCAATAAAATGTTTATATTTTTCATGCAATGGAAAAATGTTTATGTTTTTAAATAATTCTAATTATTAAATTTTTATTTTCTTGAGTGATATAATTTTTTTTTATAATTTGAAGAAGACATTTTTCATAGAGAATGAACAAAGAAATTTTCACGCAAACTTTATAATTAATGTACTCAGCTTTCCCGAAAGGAGCTTTCTACTTAATTTATGTGTGAGAACCTTTTTAAAAAAACATTATATCTCGTTGATTTGTTATTGTTTTTTTCCCTTATAAGCTGATTTTTAGTGTATTTTAAAAAACCATATGTCTTGTTGAATTTAATTTTTAAGTAATAATTAATAGCTGTCGCCAAAAAATAAATCGTTTAAAAATAAAAAAGTATGTAAGTAAGATTATAATTTTGATAGTGTTAAAATATTTATAAAGGAATGTCATTGTATTTTACTTATAGTCTAAATAATTATCATTTTAAAATTCTTATATTTAATGAGAACAAATATATATTATTTCTTTCAATTATATTTTTCTAGCTTCCAAAATATATGTATGTGGGCACGTGCGTGCGTGTACTGTGTAACTCTGTCATATAAGCGGTCCTGAATTTATTATATATTCAAATAAAATTATTTGGGTTCAAATTAAAGTACGCTTTTAAAATAAATATTATAATATGGGGAATCTTTTACTTTTCTTTTATGAAAAAGTCTGCTTGTAAATTGAGAGGAAAGGACAAGGAAAGTTGGAAGTAATACTAATTAAGTCTATAAAATTCTTATGGCTCTATAATATATCATTGTGAATGAGTCTATCATATAAAGTTGATTATTATGTGAAATCCATCCAATAAGTACAATAAAGAATAGTCTATAATTATGAAAGCTTTTACTAATAAAAGACCGATAATCAATTAATCATGTTTTTTTTTCATGAAAAGTAAAAAAAATTAATAAATATTCTAAAAGGGAGTTAAAAATTTGGTCTAAAAAATTGAACAATATCTCCAAAATAAAATTGCAAAGTGAAGATAGTGAGATTGGGAATCATTTACTTTTCATGTAAAGTTGGACAAAGAAACTACTTTACAAAGACTAGTAAAAACGAAAAGACTTCTAAATAGGTAAGTCAACAAGACATTAGAGTGCTTGTAAAGGAAATTTTAATATCACCAGCTCTTAATTAGTTGATATGGTAAGAGGAAGAAAAATAAAAGTTTAAATTTTTGGAAACACACTTATTGTTAGGGCTTTTAGTTTAATGCTCTCAGCCCACAATCACTACTAAAAAACATCCTATTTCCGACGGAATTAGCCACGGAATTTTTTCCGTGACTAATTCCGTCGGAAATCCGTCAAAAATTCCGTCGGAAAAATTTCCGACGGAATTTCCGACGGAAATTTCCGTGGCTAAATTTGCCACGGAAAAAATATTCCGTGGCAATTTCCGACGGAATTTCCGACGGAAATTTTCCGTGGCAAAGTTAGCCACGGAATTAGCCACGGAAATGTATTCCGTGGCAATTTCCGACGGAAATTCCGTCGGAAATATTCCGTGGCAAATTTAGCCACGGAATTAGCCACGGAAATGTATTCCGTGGCTAATTCTGTGGCAAATTCCGTGGCAAATTTAATTATTATTTAATTATTTATTAATTAATTATAATAATTATAATTTTATTAATTAATTATTAATTTTAATTTTAAATTTTTTATTTATTATTCTTATTTTTTTTATTTAATATTAAATCTTAATTAAAATATTAATTAAAATCAATATTAAATATGAAAATATTAGAAATAATATTTATTTTATTTGTAATAATTTTATATTAAAATTAATATTGTTTAAAATAATAAAAATTATGAACTTAATAATCATATAAATATTATATATAAATAAGTTATATGTAGTATAATATTATATATATATTTAAATATGCTTTTAGAAGATACAAGGTTCTCGCAGCTCAACTGGCAAGGTATCACGCGCGTGCACAGGAGGTCGGGGGTTCGAATCCTGGAGGAGGCAAAAGTGAGAATTTATCAGGTGGTGACACGTGGCGGATGCAGGAGGTGCCACGTGGCACGGGCCCGGGTGAGGTGGCGGCTGGAGGAGGTGCCACGTGGCATTATTATTTATTTAAAAAAAAAAGAAATTTGCCACGGAAAATTCCGTGGCAAAATTTCCGACGGAATATTCCGTGGCAAAGTTTGCCACGGAAATTTTCCGTGGCAAATTACCGACGGAATTTCCGTTGGAAATTCCGTGGCAAACTTTGCCACGGAAATATTCCGTCGGAAATTCCGTCGGTAATTTCCGACGGAATCAAAATTCCGTCGGTAAACATTTTGTGACGGTGAAATTTCCGATGGAACGAATTCCGTCGGAAATTCCGTCGGAAAGTCATTCCGTGGCAAATTCCGTCGGAAATTCCGTCGGAAACCACAATTCCGTCGGTAATTCCGTGGCAAATTCCGTGGCTAATTTCATGTTTTTTTGTAGTGAATAGAGATCAAATGTTAATTCTAAAGTGATTTGAGGATACTCTAAATTTATAATTCTTAATTGATAAATCATTTGTTTAAAAAAGGTGGTGGTTAGAAAATTATATTTGTTTTAGAATTTATATTTACTAAAATAAAAAGTTATTAAAAATACAATGGTAAAAAAATATTAAATATCTAGACTGCCTAATTTTAATTTGGAGCTCTAAATTGTGATGATGATCAACATGGAACCATTTCCGAATTGAAGGTTTTAAAATGTATTGAAGAGATAGGAACTACAAGAGATTATCACAACACGAATAATTAATGTTGGAATCTCTATTAGAAGATGTATCTATATTTAGAATTCAATAGTGCCTTGAAAATAATACTTGTGCCAAACAAGAAAGGAAAAAAATTATTTTATCGGAAGTAAACACTACACAATAAGGAATTTTTTTTAAACTTTTCTTATGCTACTAATAAATTATAAAGGCGTTTGGCAAGAGAGGTATGGAGAAGAAATTTTTTTTTGGTCACAATCATACAGTGTTATATATGATTAGTTTTGATGGTCAAATATAAAAAAGTAAAATGTTTTTATAATGTATATTGGTTAACTACTATATGTAATGTGAAGTTCTTATGTAGTTTGTTTAAAGAAAGGAAAAAAGTTGTCAAGTTGAATTATGAAAAATGACCAAGAAAAAGAAGATAAATTGAAGGAAGATCTTACAAGATAAAATGAGAACATCAAGATTCAAGTTTTAGATTTGGAATTGGAGGATAATGTGGTTAAATAACTCAATTTGAAGATTAAAAAGTTTCAAATATATGTTATATCATCATATATTGAGTTACACTCCATCTAAGCTTCATTTGGACGCTTAGAACTGATGCTTAAAAACAATACTCGAGTACTGCCTCAAACACTCGAGTATGATGAGTTTTTGAAGTTTTCTGAAGCAACACTTGAAGTAATACTCGAGTACAAACTCAAGCATTGAGATTTTTGAGCTAATACTCGAGTATTATGATCAATACTCAAGTATTGACCTTCTTTTTCAACTTTGCCTCACTTCCAGCTTGATATGTGTTTAGTATTTTGATCATATCTCTTAAAATCATAAGTCTGATTGATGTGAAACTAGTTTCATATGAAATTAGACTCAAAATACAGTTCATGGACACTAAGAACAAAGTCAAAGCATTTTATATAAAGGAGATATGAATTTATAAATATGGTGGTCAGATTGAACGTTTTATCACTGACCTTTTCTTATTGTGGCTAACATAGCTTTTTCAAGACAGCAGATTTTGGAATGATTCTTCTTGCATATGAAAGTAGACTCAAACAGATTTCTAGAGATATATTATTTGTGAAGTTTGAAGTTAAATTAAGAGAGTTATGGCCATTTCAAATTGAGCTTTTGTGCTGGAATCTAGAACCTGTGCTGATGGAAGTTCAAGTCATGAGCAATACTCGAGTATTGAGCTCAGAATGGTGTTTTTGTACAATACTTTCAAGCGTACTTGAGTATGGAGAAGATTATTCATCACAATACTCAAGTATCAACATCAAAATGGAGTTCTTACACAATACTTTCAAACACACTTGAGTATGGAGAAAAGTATTCATCACAATACTCGAGTATAGCCACTAATACTTGAGTATCGACCTTAAAGAAGCATATTTTCAAGTACTCTCAAGTATGAATGAAAGTATTGGTGTTCAGAACCTTACAACACTCGAGTATGCTAACAATACTCAAGTATCGAAGTAATTTTGGAATACTTTTAAGAGCTCTCAAGTATGAATAGAAGTATTGGCATTAAAAATACTTACAAGCACTCGAGTATGGTTTGTAATAATCGAGTATCAATGATATTTTCACAATACTTTCACATACACTAGAGTATAAGCAAAAGTATTTATCATTTACTCTTCAACACTTCCAGTATTACTCAAGTATTATTGAAAGTATTGATAAAATTCGAGTATCACTTCTAGAACTTCAGTTTTGATAAAAATGAATTTCAAACAACACTTGAGCACTCTTTTCACATTCGAGTATTATTTCCAAAATCTCAGTGGTATTGAAATAGATTTGAAACAACACTCGAGTATAATTTATTGCACTTGAGTATTGTGTAATACTTTCAGAAGTTATCAAACACCATTGGAAGTAAAACCCTTTTTCAACTTTAACACTTCCAGTAGAACTCAAGTATTATTAAAGTGTTATAAATACTCAAGTAATCATTTTTTACACTCAAGTATTGAACTCAAAATAATTTTCAAATGACACTTAAGTATTTGTTTTAAACACTCGAGCACTTCTTCATAAACTTCAGTTTTGTTGAGATAATTTTTAAACAACACTCGAATATTCTCAAACACACTCGAGCATACACTTTACTAACTTTTTTTTTTTTTTAGAATATCAGAGTATCGATTTTATTTGAAAACTTTCCTTGAACATGCTCATATGACATAATCTATATCTGCTCTCATAAATGTTTGATTTTCTCATTGTATTGGTGTTTAATTAATAAATCGTAGAATACTTTTTTCTCTTATATTCAAAAGATTGAAGCAAAAGGTCATGTCTCACGTTATGGCATTACTTCACTTTATCTTTGAATTTCCTTAAAGTGTATCAACCATGTTCAAACAAAATTAATTGGGTCCAAGGTAGTCATTCAAAGGGAAGTTTAATTCTAATAATAGAGATAATCTTTTTCTTCTCTTATATAGAAATTTTGCATAGAGTTGAGGGTATTAGGTAGCAAGAGAATGATAGACGTCATCTGCACTACTATAGCATTCTAATATTGACATATATCATAACAATATTTATTTATGTTTGATGAATTATTCCATCTTATAGTGACAGCGAAGTGAGTACTAAGTGGAGAAGAAAATTTTCATATAATTTGGTTGATATTCAAAATTTCCTATATATATCTATATTATTTTTTATCATTGTATATCTGTATTGAATGAATACCATATTTTACTTATTGTTAAAAAAAGAATGTGATTTTATCTTTAGTTATAATATTGATATATATATATCATAACAATAAATGAAGCATCAAGTAATAATTTATATACGTATTTTTATCTTTTATGATAGTATTTAGATATACTATTCATTCAAATTATTGTTGTCATTATTTTAAAAAGATTTTAGTTGAAACAATTATGTGTATAATTGGTAGGGGGCGTTTATCTTCATTTGTGTTCAAAATATTGTGAGATGAAGAAGCTTTTGCTTTTTTTTTTTTTTTAAATACATAACAAAGCTTTTACTTTTCTAACATGGAAAAGTTTCCAATAAATGGGAAAGACCTTTGGAAATTAAGAGACCTTTTCTAACATGGAAAGACATTTTTTATACATAACCAATAAGCCTCCACACATTTTCTCTGTAATTCCCTCTTTTTTTTAAAGAAGTATCATGTAAATCATTCCATTATTCTAAAATATTTTACAAATAGTAAATTTGTGACAGAATTATATTTTATATATTCCATCGTTAATAACGTCATTAGTAGATTAAACTATTCCTATGCTAATAACAATTTAAATTATATACTTCATTTTTATTTTAAAACAAAAATAAATCTTTTTAACAACTAATATAACATGATATAAAAAATAATTTATAAATATAATGTTGAATTTGATATCTCTTATAAAATATTTATTTAATAATATAGTAGTTGATATTGTATGAACTTGTTGAATGGTACCATCCTTCATATAAGAGCCACTTAAATTTTTTGGAGAGATTACAAAATTAACTAACTGATATATTTATCATTTTTTTCTCAAGCTAATTTACTTGATTTATAAAGTGATATATAATCTTGTTAGTTAAATAATAAAATATTCATAAATCTAATCCAATATATCCTAAAATTCACCCTTATTTAATTGTAAAATATGTACTTATTAATATTGTCATATAAATTGTGATACATAATATTTTTTTGACCTACCTAGCAAATTTTTTGTCTTACCTAACTTGTACAACATAGCATCAATGAAAAATCGGCAATAAAAGAAAGTATTGATAATAATTAATAACTAAATGCGTTCAAATAATTTAATAATAAGGATGTTCAAAAGATGTGTAGAAATAATATTTCTTACTATATTTTATATAGAAATTTTGAAGAAAGTTTAGGGTGTTAGGTGGAAAGAGAGAATGATGGACATAATAAATGAAAGCTTCCATCCACACTATAAAGACCCCTACTATGACATTATAAATATTAACACATCCGTGAAGAGATGCATATAGATTCATAAAATCAGGCACCACAAAGGAAAACCATCATGAGTTTTTGCAATAATTCTTGCATTCTTATTTTGCTATGGTTGCTTAGCTTACTAATAAATCATTTATGTCTATGCAGAGCATCTAATCAAGTTCTTTGCATTTCAAGTGAGCAGCAAGCCCTTCTTAATTTCAGGCAACATCTTCTTGATCCTTCAGGTAGGCTCGCCTCTTGGTCTGAGGAGATAGATTGCTGCAATTGGACATCAATTGTTTGCGATGATATAACCGGTCATATTCTTCAACTTCATCTCAACACTTCACCTCCTAACTACTATTCTTGTGCTGATGAGCCACCATGGCTTAGTGGTGAAATACATCCTTCATTACTTGATTTGAAACATTTGAGTTACTTGGACTTGAGTGGCAATGACTTTAGCCACATGCAAATTCCAAGTTTTCTTAGCTCGTTGAAAAGCTTAACATATCTTAACATCTCTAGGGCAGGATTTAGTGGAAGCATTCCTCACCAAATTTCAAACCTCTCAAGTTTGATCTATCTTGACCTTGGAGGTAATTCTTTCGATGGAAACATTCCTCATCAAATTGGGAATCTATCTAGCCTAATCTACCTTCATCTTGAAGGGGGTTATGATATTGATAAGGATGAGATATCATTCTTTTCACATAATCTTCAATGGCTTTCATCCCTTTCTTCACTCAAATATCTTCAGTTAAGTTCGGTGAATCTATCCAATGCAATTGATTGGTTACATGTTTTGCAATCACTTCCCTCATTGAGAGATTTACACTTAACATGGTGTGCTCTTCATCATCATTTTGATCCAGCTATAGTTACCAACTTTACATCTTTGGTGATCCTTGATCTTTCGTTTTCTTTTGATTTTGGAGCTTCTTCCATTCCAAGGTGGGTTTTTCAACTGAAAAAATTGGTTTCTCTTCAATTAAGAGGTAACAATTTTCAAGGTTTTATTCCAAATGGTATTCAAAACCTCACCTTCATTGAAGATCTTGATTTACTTGGAAATGCCTTCAATAATTCTATCCCTGAATGGTTGTATCGTTTGAATAGCCTTAAGTCTCTTTCTCTATCTTCAAACAATTTGAATGGAACAATTTCTAATTCGATTGGGAACTTGACTACTTTGGTTACTCTTGATCTATCATTTAATCAGCTTGAAGGGCCAATTCCAAACTCTTTTGGGAATCTTTGTAGCTTGAAAAGTGTTTCTTTCTCAAGTGCCAAAATCAACCAACAAATTTCTGAAATACTGGCAATAATCTTGAGATGTGCTTCACACACACTGGAGAGTTTTTCTATACAAAATTCAAAAGTGTATGGTCATTTGACCACTCAAATTGGGAGTTTCAAAAATCTCCTCTCTCTTGATCTTTATGAAAATTCTATTCAAGGTGAAATTCCTAAATCTTTAAGAAATCTCACCTCTTTGAATCAACTTGATCTCTCCGGTAATCAATTCATTGGGAATCCCTTTGATGTTATAGGATCCCTTTCTGCATTACAATCACTTGACATTGGTGATAATCTTTTTCAAGGAGAGGTGACTGAAGATCATCTTGCTAATTTCACAATACTAGATAAATTTTATGCAAGAAGAAACAAACTGATTTTAAAAGTGGGTCCCCATTGGAATCCTTCTTTCCAAAAGTTGAAAGCCTTGGACATGACCTCATGGAAATTAGGTCCCCACTTCCCATCATGGACGAAATCACTCAAGTGTCTTGAAATGTTGTCCATAGCCAACAACAACATCTCTGATTCTATCCCCTCATGGGTGTGGGAAGCATTTCCACATGCTTCTTATTTTAGTTTCTCTAACAATAATATCCATGGAGATCTTTCTCATACAATGAAGAATCCCATCAATGTATCACTGGTTGATTTAAGTTCAAATTACTTAAGTGGTCATTTACCACACATTTCACCTCTTGTGGATCACTTGGACTTCTCAAGTAATCGATTTTCTGGATCCATAACCTCTTTCTTTTGTCAAAACAAGGAAGAGACGATGGGTTTGGAATATCTCAATTTGGCATCAAATAATTTGTCAGGTGAAATACCTGATTGTTTAAAGATATGGTCAAATCTAGAAATTATCAAGTTTGATAACAACCTTTTTAGGGGGAACTTGCCTGTATCGATGGGATCCTTACCTTGGTTGAATTCACTTCAACTTCGCAATAACACACTCTCAGGAGGTTTTCCTACTTGCTTGAAGAATAATACAAAATTACTTTTCTTGGATCTAAGAGAGAATCAATTCTCTGGAACCATTCCTTCTTTTGTGGGACACTTTCTCTTGAGTTTGAAGGCTCTTCTTCTCAAATCAAACAAATTCAATGGTGAGATTCCTGATCAAATATGTTCTTTGAATTCATTGCAAATCTTGGATCTTGCACAAAACAATCTGACTGGACAAATACCAAGTTGTATTAACCACTTGAGGGATATGCAATTAGAGAACAAGCACTTAAATATATCCATGTTGAGCCAAGGAAATCGTTCTTCATACTATATAAAGGATGTGCTTGTTGGGTTGAAAGGAAGAGATTATATATATAGATGGCTGGGTCTCATTACAGGCATAGATCTTTCTAATAACAAATTATCTGGTGAGATACCTAGTGAAATTACATCTCTCAAGGGTTTGCTCTTTTTGAATTTATCCAACAATCTTTTGAGTGGTGAAATTCCTCAAAGTATCGATGCTATGACGTCGTTAGAGTCTATGGACTTCTCAAAAAATCAATTTTGTGGTGAAATCCCATTGAGCATGTCGGATTTGAGTTTCTTAAACACGCTGAATTTATCTTACAATAATTTGTGGGGAAAAATTCCAACAGGAACTCAATTGCAAAGCTTTGAAGAATCTAGCTTTGTGGGCAATGATCTATGTGGTCCCCCACTGCCAAACAGTTGCAATGATTTGCAAGATGTCCCAAACCATGACCACAATGCCAAAGAAGCTAAAGATGGGATCAATTGGTTTTATGTGAGCATGTCATTGGGATTTGTTTCAGGATTTTGGTCAGTTGTTGGCCCTTTGCTCTATAGTAGATCATGGAGGTGTATTTATTTCCGGTTTGTAGATTGCATGTGGTACAAACTTCAATGTTGGTGGTGTTAAGGGAAGTTGTGATTGTTGTTAAGGCTGTACAAGTATTTTGTATGTTGTCACTTTTGCTTATGGTTAAATGGCTTTGATGTTTTAAATAATAAGTCATGTTGACTCATTCCTAAGCTTTTGCAAAGGATGTGGACTATCTTTTCTAATGTATTGCAATATTGAATAACAGTGTCTCTAATTTGTGGCTTCTTAAATAATGTCTTCACCATTTCTTGCCTTCCTCATGCAGATATTTGACAGCTCAGGTGTTTGGTATCAAAATTTCTTTGCTTTTTATTCTTTACTTGATAAACTCCCTAATGTTGTACCAACTTGTGCCGATCGTCCCAAATCTCTAATAGCTCAAGGAAAATATATATAATAAATGTTTTGGCATATCTTATATTTAACTCATTCATTAAAACAAGTAAATTGTTAGAAGTCAAAATTATAATAGCTATCTATCCAAACTAATCATTCGTGGATCATTGTGCTTGCATCAACAGAAATTAGTAATACTTTTGAATGACAGATAAACAAGTCTTCGAACCACTAAACTTTTTGGCTTCTACAACCATGATGCACTTCACCATGTAAAGTATAATACAAAACATACAAGTGGTAAAATTTATGACTCTGTCATCTAATAACACTCCCTCTCATTCTTAATATAAAGCTATATAACTAATTTGGATAGATTTTTCAGGTTATATTAAACAAAATGTTTAAATGTCAGAAATAATGATTGACATGTACCATTACAAGCATAATAACTTGAATGAACAAATGGATATTGTAGTACACTAACTAGTATGTAAATATTGGGGACATGAATTAGGTTGAGAACTGCAAAATCTTGAACAATATAATTTTGTTTTGAGAGGGAAGGAACACAATAAAACATTACTAGGTATACAAAGATGAAATAGATTGCTAGCTAGCTTGTGTCTTTGTGGTTTAAAGCCATGCCTTTAAACGAAAGGGCACAAGCTCGATTCGATTCGACAGCCAGCATCTCAAGACTTGACCCAAAAAAAAAAATGAAATAGATTACCGTTATAAATGCATTGCAATATAATCTTTCGAGAAACGGTCTTTATTTGATTCTTTTTTTTTTGGCCAAACTTTATTTGATTCAATTGTTTAAAATTTAAACAATACTAAAACTGGCATCCCCAAAGGTTTTCATTCTCCTGTTTTCATCACCTACGTGCACCTTCCATGCTGCATAATACTCATAAGACATCAATACTCTGCAAATGAAGCTTGAGACTGGTTGCAATGTTGTCTCATCTTATTTAAAAATTAACATTGACTACTAATATTTTTAACGAAAGGGATAACATTGCTCTATTTTAATACTTTTGGGGGTAACATTATTTTTTTTTAATGAAAACTTTTGGGGTAAATTTTTATATTAACCCTCATTATTATCAATATTTTAATAAATATAATTTAGAATTTTAAATTATTCATATATTGATAAAAAATTTAAATTATATATTTAAACGTTGTTATTTAAAAATAAAATTTTCCTAACAAAAATATAATTGTGTATAAATAATTTTAAATTAAATAGGGATTTGATGTCTTTAGAGTGCCTCTATTTATAATATGATTTTTTTCTGATATTGGTACCTTAGAGTTTAGGAAATGAGCGATAAAAAAAACATTAGTTATGTTTAGTGGGTAATTGGAGAAAGATAGAACCAGTAAATAAACATTCTTTCTTTAAAAGTGTTACTAAGATCATTGGTTCAAAAATAAATAAATCGTGTCACTATGATTAAAACCGGGGAAGCCTCTGTTTATAATATAATATTTAGACTAAAATAAAAATTTTGTCCTCCGAATATGAAGTTTTAGTTTTATCCTTTTTTACTTATCACCATTTAATAAAAAATACTGACTTGACAAATTTAAATTGTAGTTCTGCAATTAAATAGTGATAAAATATGATCAAATTTTAAAATATATAAATGTTTATATTAAATAATTAAAATTCAAGTATATTTTTTCAACATTTAATGGTAAATCACCATTCAAATTTACTAAGTTAGTATTTTTTGTTAAATGAAACTAACAATGTTAAGATAACATGACTAAAACTATAATTTTTTTAATTTAAGGGATTAAACTAAAATTTAATATAAAATTAAATCACAAGATAATATTTGTTATGAATTTAAGAGAAAGAAGGTGGAGGAAGAGAGAAAAGTATGAAGCAATGGGAAAAATAGCTTTCATTCCTTATCTCCAAAGTGTATAATACATATGTAATGCTTTATATTTATAAGTATGAATTTACAGTATCAGGATATATCAATATCATATATTACAAGAGATAACAACAAGATACAAAATATAATCGGGAATAATGAGAGATATGGATATCCAAATAATAATATTCATAATATATTATTTTAGTCACAGTTTTCAATCATCACTTTGTTTTCCTTTCCCTCTAGGGTGTAATACTCACAAGCCACCCCTTGCTTTTCCCTCGTTTTCCACTAAAACTTCCGCAAGCGGCTGCTTGCTCCCCCCCCCTTTTTGGGAGCCCCATGCTTTTCTAATTTTCTTTTTATAATTCTTTTCTTAACAATATTAAAAAAGGAGAATAAAAAAATACCGTTGAAATGTAGAAAAGACAAATTAAGGTCTCAAATCTACCTAATCCCATATCAGAGCCATTGGATCAAACAAGGATATTAAAATTTGATGAAAATACAACAATGACTTTGAAATGTTTTTTTAAAAAAAAAATAGAGGAAGGAAGATGTAATACTCTTAGTTTTATCCCCATTAACATACCCAATGGAAGCATTCGGAATCACTTTAGTCGGCCATTACTTGTGAAAATTGAAGTTTGAAAATTTTTGTTTTGGGATTACTATTCATATCACTCTAAAGATGGCTTAAACTTTGAAAATCATAATTAATTGTAGAAAAAATTAGAATTGAGTGATTCTAAGTTCTGTGGGAAGATAACTAGATAAACTTGAGAGAAAAAAATAATTTCTAGACAGTTTCATTTCAAAATCATGCCTAGTTTCAATTTCAAATGTTACCGTTCATTTGGTCATTTCTACTTTTTCAGTATTTTGCCCAACTTTGGAAGGGCATATCTCTTAACAGGGTTATTGGATTTTGGTGAAGTACTTCTCATTTTAAAGAGAAAAATCAAATCTATTTTCTGGTAAAATATCACATCCTAACTCCATTAATTGCTTCAAAACGAATTAGTCAACTTTAGGTCCAATTTTGTTGACTTTTATCCCTCTTTTATTCACACTTGGTCCAATTGAGGTATGGTTGCTTTAACTAGCAATATTAATGCATTTGGAGCATTTTGACCTATTCTAACATGCTTCAAAATAAATCCACCACTACACATGCTAATAATCATAAGCCACACATAAACCTTTATGGGTGTTTACAACCTTCCAATGCTCATCAAGCACTTACCAAACCTCCAAGCATTCTCCTTCTTTCTTCTCTTCTTGGATAAGAGTGTGACTGAGCTCCATTTGTTATTAAATTTCCATGCTATTCTCAAGGTATTTATCATACTTTTTGGGCTCATTTTTTATTATAATTGTGCTTAATTGGCAGTTAGAGTATATGTTTTTAATTAGCCTAATTTAGGGTAGAATTGCCATGAGTAATTACTAACTTCATTCAAAGCAATTTATGGGCAATCGATACTTTAAACTATTGCTATTCATTTCAGGGTACTCTAGCTGGAGCTAGGAGTGAAGAATAGCACATGGGAGTTGGAAGAAAGATAGCACTGAAGGCATTCGCTATGACGAAGGGCTTGTTTTGCCACAGTGGAGAATCACACTCTGCTACCTACCTCTCGACCATAGTTCACCGTGGCCAACTAATTATGTCATGGCGGCAAAGTATGAAGATCAGCTACTCGGACATCTCTGTACTAGTTCGTCGCGGTGAAGTAAATACTTGGTTGTGGTGAAACCTTTGTATCAGCAACCTAACTCAATCCCCATTTGGAAAATTAACTTATCCAATCATACAAACCAACCCAGAACCATCCCAAACCGAAAGACAACCCTATTTAGGGTAATTTTTGTTGCATTTCAACTACCACTCCATGCCTAGCCTCCATATTCACTCTCATTCTTCCTCTTCTCATTTCCATTGTCACCAAAACTCTAACACACACATTTTTGCTGTTATCTATAATGGGGAGCTCAGGAGTATATCAAGTTGAGATGCTTCATCCTTCCATGAGTAGCTAGGCACCTCTTTTGCTCTTGGAGATAGGCAAGGGCTTGAGTTCACTGGACCAAAGAGGGGAGTATTTAAAGTTCCATTATAGCTATAGACTATCAATTTCTAGGTTTAGGATTTGTGATTTGTAGCTGGAATTTTTTATTATAGTTGTATTCAGTTGGAACCATTATTTTGTGCAAAGGAATTGATGAATGTAGAACTCTTGTGCTTCAATATATGCTGTTTCATATATTTTCTTTGAAATTATCCCTATTATAATTGGTTCTTGCATGACTTGTGCATGGTCTTCTGGGTTAAAGTTTGATTCCATTGAATTTGTTGCATTCATATTATTTTCTGTTGCACACACTGAGAGCTCTTAAATGACATTTTACTCAATGGAGTTCATTGAGTGAAATCTTAGACTCAATGAGTTGCTGAGGTTTTTTATGAAAGAAACTTAGTGAGACATTGCTTCACCTAATCAATTTAGAACTATAATAGCTTAAGCCCAATTTTTATGAGGAATTGTCCAAGATTTGAACTTTGATTATTTTATTTCATCACTGTTTCCCAAAAATCCAAAATGAAGTACATTTGTATATTTTCTCTTAATATTTACCATGATTGAAAGCACTAAAAGCCCCCTTGTTTAATTCATCTTTGCATTTCATGACGCATAGTTAGTCTAGGACATTAGCGTAAAGGCTCTGATTTAGAGAATGACCCAATGTTGTACCCTATAGTGCAGTCCTTCGAAAAGTATTTTTGATTTGACCTCTAAGGGAAAAGATTTCTAAACGATGAAATGTGAATTAGAGTGGCTCTAAGGTTTGATTACATTGATTGGGTAAGGTTATTGAGAATCTTAGTAGCATAAGTAATTATTATATAATCACATAGCATGCATTGAAAACATGATACATGCATATACTTAATTAACCTTAACCTTGATAATGGGTAACCTTATATGTCAAACTATATAACATAGGCCAAAGTATCATTGTATAAGAGCAATCTTCATCATATCACAACCTTATCATTCACACTATAGTATATTATCCAATTCATAGCAAAGCAAGTAATCATGCAATTAAACACAATGATATGCAATTAAAATAATAATTGTTACGCTACCTTTTTCTCCTTGTTTTTCTTGATCCCTTACTTGTAAACTATTTCCTTAGTGTCCAATACAATCCAACCATCAATAGTATTAGAATCCAGCATAGAGTTGGATCATGTGGCTTACCTTTCCATTCCTTCTCTTCTTCACTTTCTCTCCCAAGAACTCTTGGAAATGAACTCTTCAAGAACATCAATAGGAAGATTAATACATTGATTTAATGGAAGCTAGAGGGTACAAGCTTGAGAAATTGGAAGATTTCATATCAAAAGCACATCTTTACTTTGAATTTTGGCTTGGATTTGTGCTCTTTGCTTCCTCCTCTTGTGTTCTCTTCTTGGACGAGCTCCTCTCTCTCTTTTCTAAAATTTTGGTTGAATAAAATGGCCTTTTCAAGTGTCTTAGACACTTAAGTAACTAAAATAACAAGTGGGGCCCACAACTTGATTTGATAAAATAACTTTCTGCTAGTAATTTCTACCACATTGACATAAACTCTTGTTACTTCTTCCCTTTAAATATGATCATACTAAGTGGTGAAATCTAAGCTATTCATCCATTGCTTGGCTTCTCTTGGAAGCTTCCTTGAATTTCCTTTGCTTGGTGACCAAGCTTCCTCTGATCACTTAACTAGTGCAAGGTCATTAAAAATTCTCAAAATTCATCTGATACCTTCTTGAATTTTATTTTCTCATTTTGCTTTCCAAAAATGCCCCTTTATGAATTTTCTTAAAAACCATAATTCGGGGATTTTATAAAATTCTACAATTCCTGAGCTATTTTTCTTTCTAGTCTGGCAAACTGTTTCTAACTTTAGCTTGGAAATACTTTTATAAAATACTAAAATTCTTGAGCTATTTTTCCTTATTTTGAAACCAAATATTTAAGGCCTCTAGATATTTTAAATAATTATATTCGATTAATTATTTATTAAATATCTGATTATTAAGTAACCTTTAAAATTCTTATAAAGGTTATTTTTATCATTTTAACCTGAACCAGGCCTCAATTACTTATTAATAAATTTTTCTCTATCACTTTGATGACTTGAAAAATTTTCTAATATTTTGGTCAAACTTTGACCAAAATACCATTTGACTTCTTCAAATTTACCAAAATGTCATTGAATTTTCGAAATGACAATTTGGTCCCGTGAATTTCATACACTTTGGTCCCTATTTCAAAATGTCACTTTGGTCATTTACTTTTCAAAATGACACTTTATTCCTTTACTTTTTCAAAATGATCATTTTGCCCTTACTTTCTCTAAATTTGGCAAAATCACTCTTTTGTCCTTCTTGTACTTTCCACTTCTACATATATTCTTTTCTTTGATTTTCTTTCACCTTAAACCTTTTCTCTACCGAACCAAATGCTACATAATTTTCAGAGAATTTTTTCATCTGACAGGAAACTTCGTAGAATTGGGCTTTTTAGCATTTACCATTTAGGCTCATTCTTAAACTTTTGGACCCAAAATTCATGATATAACAGAAAGCACATCATTGCTAGAGTTGCAAATCCCTAAATTGAAGTTGCAATAAAAATTTTCTGAAATGAGTTCCACATTTTTTTTTACTTGTATTGTTTTGTATCAGCTCCTTTGAAGCAATGAATTTCCGTTTCTACTAAAAAAAATGCTAAGAATTAAAGTTAGATAAATATGAATGAGTATAAATAGCAAAATGTTTGCATACAAATCAACAAAAACTGTGTAATGGTTTGTTAATTAACAATGAAGGAAGCTATTAAAAAAATGGGAAGATAATATTTAAAAGGGGAAATTACACACAAGTTCCAAGGAGTAGAAAATGCTACAAAAAAGTCCCTCAAAATCAAGAAATTAATGTAGAGTCCCATGAGACCTGAGGTATATTATTTATAAAAGAGAAAAGACCAAATTGCCCTATGTTGAAAGTCAAAAATCTATATTGATAATTGAAGTGACTTAAATAACAACTTGAGCACTACCAATGACAAGTAATAGAATTCTTATGCGCAAAATACAAAATCTGAAAATTGAATATCTATATTATGGACGAGTATGAACCTACACTATATAATATGCAAATCTAAAAAGGCTCTTGACTCCAATTAGTTGAAAAATGACACAAGTTAACCATAAAAAATCCTCAAAAGTGACTAACTAATCATATTAAAATATGACAACATCAATATTACTCCTCAAAAGATTTTGGTTGCACATAATTAAATCTGTATTGGCAAATTAACTAACAATTTTAATAGTTTTGGTTACACAAATGACAAAATGTGAGCTGAAAATATTAAATCTATATTGACAATTGAAATATCTTAAATGGCAACTTAAGCACCACCAATAACAAGTTAGTAACACACTCTGCTATCTTGTTATTGGTGGTATTCAAGTTGTTATTTAAGGTGCTTTAGTTGTCAATATAGATTCTTATGTTTGTTGAGGTTAACTTTTGAGTTCACTGGGACAAACTTTCAATGGAGGGTAATTTGATCTTTTTGCTTTTACAAATAATATACCTCAGGTCCCATGAGACTCCACATTAGTTTCTTGATTTTAAGAGACTTTTTGGTAGTATTTTTTGCTCCTTGGGACCTATGTGTAATTTCCCTTATTTAAATCCGTCACTCACTCATGTACAAATGAAAATGAAAAGAAAGGAAAAATATTATTTTGTTTGACAAATAAAAGAGAAGACTTACTAACGCTGAAGACTTTGAAATGGACAGAGAAAACTTCCTATTTTATTATCATAATAGAGTGATATATAAAAGAAATAATTTTCTTTGAAACAATCATTACGGTTTATAAGGAATCCAGTGCTTTTTTTTTTTTTACGTGGAAAAATTTGCCAATGAATTGAAAAGGCATTGAAAAGATAGGGTTGGAAAAGAGGGTTAATAATCGTTGATGGGGAAATTTTACATGAAAGTTTAGTTATAGGACATATATCTTCTAATGAAAATAATCTTATTGGATGCATAGTCAACAACAAATATGGATACATCTCATAAATTCAAACTTTGATTCATCCCATTTGTATACTATTTTACTTCTAACATGTGGAAAAGTATTCTAATAAACTAAGATAGGTGGGGGAAAAGGTTAAATTTTTTATTAAAGTCTACATTTGATTCTATTAATTTATATCATTTTTTGATTTAGTCTCTTAAATTCACAAAATGTATTTTAGTCCCTTAATCTCAACATTAAATTCATCTTGAAATATTTATATTTAGTGACCATACCGGAAAATTGAATTACAAATGTTATTGGGCTAGAGTAATATTTATATTATGTTTGTTGAGATAATGTTTTAATGATGACAAATATCTTTTTGCAAGGATTGTGAATCATTTATCAATTCTCAAGTATAATAGTTCATACTCAAATACTTTGCTTTAAAAATAAACTGTTTTAACAACACTTTCAAGGAGTACTTGGGTATTGATAAAAATATTAAGAGAACTCGAGTATTGCATGATAATACTCAAGTATTGCTTTAAGAAAAGACAGTTTAAAACTCAACACTTTTAATTATACTTGAGTATTGGTGGAAGAATTAACAATACTTGAATATAGATTCTCAATACTCAAGTATCGTTGAGCAAAATTAGTTTTTAAAACTCAATACTTCCAAGAACACTCGAATAGTCATAAAAGTATTGGTAATACTCGAGTGCTACACCACAATACTTAAGTATCGAGCTGCTAAAACCACTTTTGAACTCAAACACTTTCACAGCTACTCGAGTATCTATAAGAGTATTAATAGTACTCAAGTATTATGAGACAATATTCAAGTATCAAATTTAAAACTTCTTTTCAAAACTCAATACTCAAAGAATACTCGAGAATCAAAGGAAGTGCTTCAACTAATGCTTCATGAACTCACAACATCAAGTATGGGTCCACAGTACTCAAGTATCGGGAGTGAATGGAGTTGATCCTTTAAGAAAAACTTGTTAAAACTTGAGTACTACACCCAGTACTCAAGTATTGACAACACTTTTGTACCTACTCGAGTATCATTAGAAGTACTAACATCAAAAAGCTTTACAAACACTCGAGTGTTACTATTAAAATTCAAGCAATGACAACACTCCTTAGTTTTTTCTTCAACACTCGAGCATCAACAAAAGTGTTTATGTGTTTCATAAAAATACTTAACTTAAAACTCTAGTATACCTTAAAAGTGTTATGAACACTCGAGTATCTTTCTTAAAACTCGAGTACCTTGCAAATCAATAAGATTATACTGCCTTGTTTTACCAACAACACTCAAATATTACAAATCATACTTGAGCACTCACTTTTACTGACAGCATTAAGGGCTAAACTTTATTCATAATCTTTCTCTTTTCATGTTTCATTTATTTGAATCCTCTCTACACTCAAATGCTTCTTCTTTCTACTTAGAACAAGGCATAGGTCTTCTAATTACTTCTCAGGCAACGGCCATATTGTGTGTTAGAAGCATTCAATGCACAACATTGAACAATGAAGGTAAGAGTAATGGAAACGAAGCTCTTTCTAACGGACATTTATTGCTGCCCAACTATAAATAGAAGAGCATTCAAGAGGGGAAGATAGAGAACAACTACCTACGAGTTGCATTAATTATACATTCACCTTCTTTCTCTGCTTTCACTCTCTCCATCATTAATATTTCAGTGATTAGTATTTAATTCTCTTGAGAGAATTTCTTTATTAAAAAAAATTGTGTTTCTGGGAGAGTGTTCCTCTGTTCCATTGAAATTGTGAGGGGGAGAATTCCTTTTTCAAACTGTAAAGGCTTAAAAGGCTGGTTATATTATTCTTAGTGGATTTGCAAAGCTCAGAGAGGATATGAGGACTAGACGTAGGTCAGGAGGACTGAACTAGTATAAATCTCTGTATCAATCTTTCTATTCAACTCATTTATTTTTTGTCATTGCTTTGCATTAATTTTTAAAGGTTACCAATTCATCCCCCTCTTAGTCATATCCTATTCTAACAACGGTGCATTTGAAGCCCAAGATGATTATGCAAGCAACAACGCATGCTTGGGGGAAAAAAGCACCAACGCATGCAAGGCATTTCATTTCAACAGTGACGCTTGGTTCTAGAGGAAAATGCTAGTCCCTTGATGTGGTAAACTAAGGTTTGAATCTACATTGAAAAAGGTGTTCACATTTAGTACTCAGATAGTACCTTGAACGAAATTGCTTCTAATATGAAGATACATTTGCTTAGAAAAAAAATCATTTCTTTCTATCACAATGCAAAGAGAGTTTGCAACTTATTTCATCAACTTACTGCATTTCGATTGGGAGAAAATATTCATTCTTCTTGCTTTCCAAATTGGAATGTATGGTACGGTTAAGGTTGCAAAACATTTATGCATTCAACATCGAGTCTAAGGGCCATATCATATTTTATTTTCTTGGAATTGTTTGGATGCACTTGCATGGCATACTTTGACTATTTTAAACATTGTTTCTTCCTATTTTGGAGAAATACTTGCATATCTTGAAATGACATATCATCCATACTCTTTCCAATAAAAATATTCAATTTTTTTTTTGTGAATTCTACAAATGTCTATTATAATGGGTTATGAATATATTAAATAATCAATAGAAATTTACAAAATATGAGATCCATAAAAAAAGGACAATTTAAACACTTTTTTGAAAAAGTATGAATGACATACCACTTTAAGTGTATACGAGTATTTCTCTCTATTTTAACCTGAGGATAAGGTCAATGTCCACAAGGGGAGTAGGGTAATGGTCATAAAGCATTTGGGCCAGGATAAGGGGCCCCATTGGAAGCCCAAAAAGAAAACAAAGGTACCAAAACATTTAAATTGCCAGATTTGGAGACAATGCAGAGGGGTTATTATAATAAGCAGAAAATTGGTTACCAAAGAGTACCTTCTCAGTGGATTCATCCTTCCTTCTCTTTCTATGTTCCCTTCTTTGGCACTTTCTCATTGTGATTTCCTTCATTTCTATTGTCTCTTTCATATTATAATGTAATTCAACTCTACTATTTTTTGTGAGTTATTTACCATTTTAGACTTGAAGCTAGTCCATTTCAAGGCTTAAGAGAGTAATTGTTTTCGTTTTTCCTAACAAATACTCGTATCAGAATTCAAACATGTGTTCTCTTACTTATAGGGATGAAGCCTTTTACCATATCAACCAATGATTTGTTGGTTGAAATCTAGTATTTGAATTTTTCAAGAGAAGTGGGAAAAAAGGTTCAAGTTTTTACTAAAGTATACATTTGATGCTATTAATTTACATGATTTTTCAATTTAGTCTCTTAAGTTTTTAAACTGTATTTTTAGTCCTTAATCTCAACAATAAGTCATCTTGAAATATTTATATTTAGTGACCATATAGAAAACTTGAATTAGAAATATGTTATTGGGCTATAGGAATATTTATATTATGGTGCATTTGTTATAAAAATAAGGAAAATACAAGAATTATTTAGAATGAGAGAGATGAACAAGAAGACAAAATATTTGAAAATATTTTAGTTGAAAAAATTATGTGTATGGTTGGTAGGGGGGTTTATTTTCATTTGAGGTCAAAATATTGTGAGATGAAGAAGCTTTTGCATTTCTAACATTGAAAAGTTTTCAATTATTAGAAAGACCTTGGAAAATTAAGAGAGGATTGACCAATAAGACTACACACAGATTTTTTGTAGTCACTCTTTTTTCAAGAAGTAACAATGTGTCTAAAAAAATATAATATCACTTGTCATGAGAATAAAAAAAATGAGTCTATTATACGAAATAATATAACTTTTTAATAAGGGTAAATAACAAAATTCATTGAAATCATTCCATTATTCTAAAATAGTTTAAAAACATTGAATTTGTGACAAAAGTATCTAGAATATAAATATAATATTGAATAGATGTCTCTAGAGTGATTATAAAATCTTTATTCAGTAATTATTATAAAAATAAGGAAAATACAAGAGATATTTGAAATGACAGAGATGAGCAAGAAGGCAAGAGAGAATTTGGGAGGCAAGAGAGAGTGATTATTCTTATTCATATATCTCCACACAATGTTTATTACAAAGCTTCCATTTAATAAGCCAGCCTCAAGCAAAAGTTACACAAAATGAATTCCCATAAGTGTATAATATGTAACCTTTGAGCCATAAAATAAAAGACCCTAAAATCCATTCATTATAAATAAAATATCCTTCTAATTGATTAAAGAGAGAGAAATATATAAAATTCAGTTAATTATAAATAAAATATTTATAAATTTAGTCCAATATATCCTAAAATTTACCCTTATTTAATTATAAATTAAAATATGCACTTATTAACATTGTCACATAAATTGTCCGACCTAACATTTTTTTGCCCTACCTAACTAGTCATATTTTCCTTCAATAAAGTAGGACTAATGAAAATGGACAACAAAATAAAGTACAGATAATAACTAATAAGTAGATACATTCAAATAATTTAATAATACAGATGTTCAAAGGATGTATAGAAATAATACCTCTTATTTCTCTCTTATCTAGAAATTTGCATAAATTTTAGAGTGTTAGGTTGAAAGACAAAAAGATGGACATAGAAGTGAAAGCTTCCATCCACACTACAGAGACTCCTACTATAGCATTATAAATATGAACAAATCTGTTAAGAGATGAATATAGATTTATAAAAATAAGGCACCACTAAGAAAACTGTCATGAGTTTCTATAACAATACTTGTGTCCTTATTTTGTTATGCTTGATTACTTTATTAATTAATCATTTATGCATATGCAAAGCATATGATCAAGTTCTTTGCATTTCAAGTAAGCAGCAAGCACTTCTTAGTTTCAAGAAGCATCTTCAAGATCCTTAAGGCAGGCTCACCTCTTGGTCTGAGAAGACATATTGCTACAATTGGACATCAATTGTTTGCAATCACAGAACTGGTCATATTCTTCAACTTCATCTCAACACTTCACCTCCTTATTACTACTATTCTTGTGCTAATGAGATACCATGGATTGGTAGTGAAATACAGCCTTCAATAATTGATTTGAAATATTTGAGTTAATTGGACTTGAGTGGCAATGACTTTGGCCACATGTAGATTCCAAGTTTTCTTGGCTCGTTGAAGTGCTTGACATATCTTAAGCTCTCTAATGCAAGATTGAGTGGAAGCATCCTTAAGCAAATCGCAAAACTTTTGAGTTTGATCTATCTTGACCTTGGAGGTAATAATTTCATTGGATAGATTCCTCATCAAATTGGGAATCTATCTAACCTACTCTACCTTCGTCTTGAAGGGGTTTATGCTATTGATAAGGATGAGATATCATTCTTTTCACATAATCTTCAATGGCTTTTTTCCCTTTCTTCATCCAAATATCTTTAGTTAAGTTGGAAGAATCAATCTAATGCATTTGATTGGTTGCATATTTTGCAATCACTTCCCTTATTGAGAGAGCTACACTTGACATGGTGTGCTTTTCATCATTATTTTGATCCAGCTATATTTACAAACTTAACATCTTTGGCAATCCTTGATCTTTCTAATTCTTCAAATTTTTGAGCTTCTTCCATTTCAAGGTGTATTTTTCAACTGAAAAAAAATTGGTTTCTCTTCAATTAAGTTGTAAACATTTGCAAGGTTTCATCCCATCCATATGGTATTAAAAGGTCACCTTCATTGAAGATTTTAATTTTTTGCCAATGCCTTCAATAATTATATCCCTAAATGGTTGTATCTTGAATAGCCTCAAGTCTGTTTCTCTATAGTCAAACAATTTGAATGGATCAATTTCTTATTCGATTGGAAATTTGACTTCTTTAATTACTCTTGATACAACAGATAATCAGCTTAAAAGGCCAATTCCAAGCACTTTATGAAACCTTTGTAGCCTTAAAAGTGTTTCTTTCGGAAACAACAAATTCAATCAACACTTTTTTATGAAATATTGGCCATAATCTTGGGATGTGCTTCACACAAACTGAAGAGTTTGTACATATTCAATTCAAACTATATAATCAATTGACAAGCCAAATTGGGATTTTAAAAAATCTCCACTATCTTGATCTTTTGACAATTCATTTATTGGTACAATTCCTAAATCTTTATGAAATCTCACCTCCTTGAATCATCTTCAGTACTTTAGGAATCAGTTCAATGGGAATCCCTTTGATGTCATAGGATCCCTTTCTACATTACAATCCATTCAAATTGATGAGAGGTGACTGAAGATCATCTTGCTAATTTCTCAAGGCGACATGAATTTTCTGTAGGAAAAAACAAACTCATTTTAAAAGTGGGTTCCAATTGGAATCCTTCTTTTCAAGAGTTGAAAATCTTGATCATGGCCTTGTGGAATTTAGGTCTCCACTTCCCATCCTGGACGAAATCACTCAAGTGTCTTGAAGAGTTGCACATAACCAACAACAACATCTCTGATTCTATCCCCAAGTGTGTGTGTGTGTGTGTGTTGCATTTCCATATGCTTATTATTTTAATTTCTCTAACAATAATATCCATGGAGATCTTTCTCATACAATGAAGAATCCTATCAATGTCTCATCCATTTAGCTAGCCTTAAATCACTTAGGTGGTCATCTTCCTCATATATCACCCAATGTGTCTTACTTGTATCTCTCAAATAATTTGTTTTCTAGGTCCCTAGACTCCTTCCTATGTCAAGGAAGAGTAAAACAAATGGGTTTATGATATCTTAAATTAGAGTCAAATGATTTGTTAGGTCAAATCTAGATTGTTGGATGATGTGGGAAAATATGATATTTGTCAAGTTTGATGTAAACAATTTCAATGGGAAGTTAACCCAATCTTTGGGATCCTTATCTTGGCTCAGATCATCACGAATTCACAATAATGCCCTCTTGGGAAATTTTTCTATTTGTTTGAAGAGCAGCACTAGATTGATTTTCTTGGATGTTAGTGAGAATCAATTATCAAGAATCATTCCACTATGGGTTGGACCTGAGGAGCAAATTTAGTGGACCTCCAATAACTGCCACTGGAGCTCTAGCAGCCGTGACTATTTTTGGGTAGCACAACAATTTTTTTTTATTTAAATTAAATGGGAGCCAAGGTGGTGGAGGTGGGATTTGATCCCAACCCACCTTTGTTCCCCAAATGTTTGGTGACCATCTTGCCACCAAACTACTTTGATAATGTAATGCATGCAAATATGTAATATATGTAACCAAGTAACGTTTTACTCAATGAAAACTCTTGTACTGCAAATGATAACATTTGTAAAGGTATTGACAACTCCAACATCAACGTTGACTACAACATCTCAACAAAGTTGTCATTACATTTGTCAAAATTGTCAATACCATATGAAAATTTGTAAACCACTCAATGGAGAAACAGAGGCACCATAGTGGAAAAGTTGCCAATAGCATAGCAACACTTGTCAATCCCTTTGAAAAAGTTGTGAATATGCTAGGAACTTTGGTTTTCCAGGACTAAATAGAATAACATAGGAACCCTGAAGGAGATGTTGTGAAAAGCATAAAAGAATTTGTCATTTCATTTGTCAGAGTTGTTAATACTATACAAAAAATTGTTGACCAACACAATGGAGCAATAAAGATATCACAATGGAAAAGTTGTCAATAGCATAAGAACACTTGTCAATCCCTTTGCAAAAGTTGTCAATAGGCTAGGAACTTTGGTTTTCCAGGACTTAATAGAACAACATAGGCACCTTAAAGGAGATGTTGTGAAAAGCATAAAAAAATTTGTCATTACATATGTCAGAGTTGTTAATACCATACGAAAAGTTGTCAACCAACTTAATGAAGCAATAATGGCAGCACAGAAAAAAAGGTTGTTAGTAACATAAGAGCACTTGTCAATCCCTTTACAAAAGTTGTCAATAGTATAAGAAACATTTGTCAATCCCATATGAAAATCTGTGCAAAGGGATTGATGAATGTTCTTATACTACTAACAACTTTTCAGTTGTGGTGCTCTGTTGCTTCGTTGAGATGGTAGACAACTTTTCGTATTGTATTGACAACTCTGACAAAAGAAATGACAAATTTGTTTTTGCTTTCCACAACATCTCCTTTAGAGTGTTTATATTATTCTATCGAGTCTTAGAAAATCAAAGTTCCTAGCTTATTAACAATTTTTACAAAAGGATTAACAAGTGTTTTTTATGATATTGACAACTTTTTTGTTGTAGTGCTTTTGTTGCTCCGTTGAATTGTTTACAACTTTTAATATAGTATTGACAACTCTAACAAATGAAATGAGATTTTTTTTTTATGTTTTCCTCAACATCTCCGTAGGGTGCTTATATTGTTTTATTGAGTCCTAGTGAACCAAATTTATTAGTGTATTTTACAAAAAGATTGACTAGTGTCCTTATTCTGTTGACAATTTTTTTGTTGTGGTGCCATTGTTGCTCTATTGAGTTGGTTGGCAAATTTTCGTATGGTATTAATAACTCTAACAAATGTAATAACAGCTTCGTTGAGTTGTTGTAGTAAATGTTGCTATTGAAATTGTCCATATCTTTACAAATGTTGTCATTCACATTATAAGAGTAGTCATTGATGAGAACGTTATTTAGTTACATATGTTATATATTTGCATGCATTATATTATTGAAGTGGTTTGGTAGCTCAATAGTCATCAAATCTTTTGGGAACCAAGATGTTGATCCCACCTCTACCACCATGGCTCTCATTTGATTTAAATAAAAAAAATTCTGTCGCGGTGCCCAAAAACAGCCTCTACAGTTCCGGGAGTTGGCGATGGTGCTTCGGTGATGATGCGTCATTCTTTTTTTTATATGAGGGGCATTTTCATCTTTTCTTACGAATTCTCAAAACCCCATTTGCTGACAGCTACCTATTGGTCATTTCCCTTGTTCATGGCAACAAATGGAGTTTGAGAAATTCAATAGGTATTTTCTTATCATTCTCCCTTTAAATTCTTATTTTTTTCCAGATCATTTAAATTTTTATTATTCTAAAATATTTCTTCTAACCAAGAACATATTAATTTTTTTTTCAATATCTTATATAGCATACCATATGAGAACCCAACATAGTTAAGTATGAATAATAGTCACCGTTCAAATCCCCCGGATGTAATAAAAAATATTCCCTACCCACAAAATGAAAAAAATGTATATTTAAAAAGATATCTTTAATTATGTGTTATTTTACATATGACATATTTATGTATAATTTTATTATAACTTATTACTATATTATAGGTAAATATCTTAACAATGGTAATATGATATCTTAAATTATTTATATATTAATCATAGCTTAAATTATATACTATATCACTGTCATTTAAAAATACAATGCATTATATATTTTGCGGCTATAATGATGATGTAATGTAATGCCTAAGGATAAGAAATTTTTTCCATTTGATATTAAATTTCCAATCCAAAATATTTTTTAAGAAAATTCATGATATAATAGTTGGTTAACTTTTTTTTGGAACAATTAAGTAAGCTAAAAGAACTAGTTAAAAGTATTTAGATTTATTGTTCTTCTCCAAACTAAATACTTGTCCCATAAATTTATAGATAATATAATAATACATATAAATAAATACTTTTAAATAATTTGTTTACCTTCCTTAATCTCACTAAAAAGTTAATTAATTCTTATATCGATAACCGGAAGTGGTATTATATACATAAAATTGATTATTATACATAAATATTGATAAATCTTTTTTTTTAAAAAAGGTTATGGCTAGAAAATTATCTTTATTTTAGATTATATATTTACTGAAATAAAAAGTTATTAAAAATATAAAAGTAAAAAATATTAAATATCTTGACTGCCTAATTTTAATTTGGAGCTCTAATTGTGGTGGTGATTAGCATGGAACCATTTCCCAATTACTACTATAGCTTTTACTTTAAAAATATTTTAGTTATAATATAAATTTAATTATTCAAATAGATTTACGATGATTGGAACATCTTTTAATTTTCTTAAGCAGAAAAATTTTCCCCCAAAATTGAGAGGGATATATCTGGACAAAGAAACCTTTTGTGGGGTTTTCTCAAACAAATGTATTATACTTTTTATTTAGACATTTAAATCTGGATCCTCTAGTAAGAATAGTGTACTTTATGAATAAAAGTTCACTAATTAGTAAACATTAATATTTTACAGTGACTCATCTTATTTAAAATGAAAATCTTCATGATTAATATATGAAGAAATTTTAAAAAAAATTGAACCCTTAGAAGAAAAATAACTTCATATCTTTGACATTAAATTTTTATGACACGTATCTTAATCAACACGAACTATTAACTACTTTTACAATGTATATGATATATTCAAAAAATATTTGGAGGTCAATACAACCTTTCAAAGTGAAGATATGTGAGATTAGGAATCTTTTACTTTTCTTGTGTGGAAAAGTTTGCCTATAAGTTGAAGCTTGATACTACTTGTAATGTTATCTCACCTTGCTAAAAAATTAAATTGACCTTTAAAATTTTTAACGCTATAGAACAACATTCCTCTATTTTAACACTTTTGATAGGCATCATCACTGTTGTTAAAAATGCACTTTGAAATCTAAGGGATTAAATTGAACCTTCGGCACGCTTCTTGGCCCTTCATTTTCTTTTTATGTGGCCAGCTCCCAAATTTTTTTTTGGAAGAAAATTTCTTCTTTCCTGCTTCCTTTTCTTTCCATAACGGTAAGGTTTCAAAACCAAAGTTAGGATATGGAGAATCTATTACTTTTCTTCCATAAAAAAGGTTGTCTATAAATTGGGGAGAGGGACTGACCCCCTTCACCACTTCCTCTCCAAGTAATGTCCATGATCAAATCAGGTTTCAATGCTTAAGGTAAAATGGTACCTAAAAATATTATTATAATGTTTAATATAATAAAATTATCCAACTATAAAATATTCACATAAAATTTTAACAGTATAAATTTATTTATCTACTTTTATTATCATTTAATGTTGTAAAAATAATTTTACAGAATAAATCTAAACATTCTCAAGTATCAGTCTTTAAATTTTGATCTAATAACGGGACATTAAGTGGAGAGTAAGTAGATATTGAGAAGGATGGAGAAAGAAATTAGAAAGTGACATTCAATCCATCAAATGACTCTAAAATTATCATGAATAAGACTATCATTCACAATAAAGTCCAATATTATATGATATTCATTCAATAAGAGCATTATCTTGTTAAAGCTAGAAATAATGGTTAGCACTCCTTATATAATAGACAAATCATAGGTTTGTAAAATTTAAGCATTAAATATGGAAAATATACACATTAAACAATATATTAACGATAAAACAAAAATGGTAAAAAATCGTTTAAGATAATTTGAATATGTTTAGAGAAAGTCAATAAATTCACAAATGAAAAGGCTTGATTAAAATGTTTGGAGCCCTAGAGGAAGACCTTAGATGAGGCTCAATAAAGTTATTGAGCGAGACCTACTAATTACCAATCTATTCAATGATTTGGTTTTAATCAAACTTAATGACATTATGTGATTCATATAACCGACCACATCTAGTGAATAAAACTTTAGTGTTGTTATTTGTAGTCCATATATTAAAGATGGCTATTTTTTTCTTTTTTGCCAACAATAAAACGATAATTAAACAAACAACTCCATTGTCAGAAATTATTTAAATATAGTTATGTTTAATAAATTATTTTAATATTTATATATGTTTGATCAATTATTCTATCTTATAGTGACAAAAAATTGAGTACTGAGTAGAGAGCAAAAATTCCATATAATTTGCCTGCAATTAAGAATTTCATACACACACACACGCACTCTTTTTTCTTTGCGATTTTATTTTTAGTTATAATATTGATATATATATATATATGTATATATATCATAACAATAAATGAAGCATCAAGTAATAGTTTATATCCTTATTTTTATCTTTTATGATAGTTGTTAGAGATACTATTGATCATTTCAATTATTGTTGTCATTATTTTAAAAATATTTTAGTTGAAAAAATTATCTTTATGGTTGGTGGGGGGTTTATTTTCATTTGTGTTCAAAATATTGTGAGATGAAGAAGCTTTTACTTTACTTTTATTTTTTATACATAACAAAGCTTTTACTTCTCTAACATGGAAAAGTTTCCAATAAATTGGAAAGAGATTTGGAAATTAAGAGAGGTTCCTCCACACATATTTTCTGTAATTCTCTCTTTTTGAAAAAAGTAACAATGTGTCTGAAAAAATATAATGTCACAACTTGTCAAGAAATTCAAAAATGAGTCTATTATAAGAAATAATATAAATTTTTTTAACAAGGATAAGTTATAAAATTCATGTAAAGCATTCCATTATTCTAAAATATTTTAAAAACAGTGAATTTGCAACAGAATTATATTTTACATATTGCATTGTTAATAAGTCATTAGTACTTTAAACTACTCCTATGCTAATAACAATTTAAATTATATACTTATTTTTTATTTTAAAATAAAAATAAATCTTTTTAACAACTAATACAACGTGATATAAAAAATAATTTATAAATATAATATTGAATTCGATGTCTCTTATAAAATCTTTATTTAAGAATACAGTAGTTGATATTTCTGAACTTGTTGAATAGAGCCACCTCTGGTACTTCATATAAAAATCAATTGACGTTTTTTAGAGATTAAGAAAGTTAACTAACTAATATCTTTATCATTTGTCCTCAAACTAATTTGCTTGAATTATAAAGTGATATATGATCTAGTTAGTTAAATAATAAAATATTCATAAATATAATCCAATATATCCTAAAATCCACCCTTATTTAATTATAAAATATGTACTTATTACCATTGTCATATAAATTGTCCTACCTAATAGTAGGCCTCCCAAAAGTGAAAGACGCCCAACACCGTGCACCACAAGCAGAAAACAACAGAACATCAGTGAAAAAGGGGCAACAAGAGAAAGTGATGATAATAATTAATAAGTAGATGCATTCAAATAATTTAGTAATAAGAGCATTCAAAAGATGTGTAGATACATCCTTCACTGCTTGATTTTAAACATTTGAGTTACTTGGACTTGAGTGGCAACGACTTAAGCCACATGCAAATTCTAAGTTTTCATGGCTCGTTGAAGAGCTTGACATATATTAACATCTCTAGCATAGGATTTAGTGGACGCATTCCTCGCCAAATCCCAAACCTCTCAAGTTTGATCTATCTTGATCTTGGAGGTCATTCTTTCAATGGAAACATTCCTCATCAAATTGAGAATCTATCTAGCCTACTCTACCTTCATCTTGAAGAGGGTTATGATATTGATAAGGATGAGATATTATTCATTTCACAGAATCTTCAATGGCTTTCATCCCTTTATTCACTCAAATATCTTCAGTTAAATTCAATAAATCTATCCAATGCAATTGATTAGTTGTATGTTTTACAATCACTTCCCTCATTGAGAGATTTACAATTAACATGGTGTGCTCTTCATCATCATTTTCATCAAGCTATAGTTACCAACTTTACGTCTTTGGCAATCCTTGATCTTTTTTACTCTTTTGATTTTGGAGCTTCTTCCATTCCAAGATGGATTTTCCAACTAAAAAAATTGGTTTATCTTAATTAAAAGGTAATCATTTGCAAGGTTTCATTCCATATGGTATTCAAAACCTCACCTTCATTGAAGATTTTGGTTTATTTGAAAATGCCTTCAACAATTCTATCCCTAAATGGTTGTATTGCTTGAATAGCCTCAAGTCTCTTTCTCTATTGTCAAACAATTTGAATGGATCAATTTCTAATTCAATTGGAAACTTGACTTCTTTGGTTACTCTTGATATGTCATATAATCAGTTTGAAGGGCCAATTCCAAGCTCTTTTGGAAATCTTTATAGCTTGAAAAGTGTTTCTTTAATAAACACCAAATTCAACCAACAAATTTCTGAAATATTGGAAATAATCTTAGGATGTGCTTCACACACACTGAAGAGCTTTTCTATATTCAATTCAAAACTTTATGGTCATTTGAACACTCAAATTGGTAGTTTCAAAAATCTCCTTTCTCTTGATCTTTTCAAAAATTACATTCAAGGTAAAATTCCTAAATCGTTAAGAAACCTTACCTCTTTGAATCACCTTCATCTCTCTAGTAATCAATTCAATGGGAATCTCTTTGATGTTATAGGATCCCTTTTTGCATTATAATTACTTCGCATTAGTGATAATCTATTTCAAGGAGAGGTGACTGAAGATCACCTTGTTAATTTCAAAAGACTAGATGAATGTTATGCAAGAAGAAACAAACTGATTTTAAAAGTGGGTCCCAATTGGAATCTGATAAATCCTTATTTTATATGAAATAAATGCACCTAATATTGACCATTCGGTATCTTAGTTGAGCTTAAATATGTTAAATAGAGGTTAATTCTGTTAAGGAATGATTATATGAATCGATTAGAAATATCTTATCACTCCTTAAACCCCCTAAATGTCTATCATTTTAATTACATATTACTATATCATATTTGGAGTTAATGTGCAGGATATTTTGGAATTAAATGTTGGAAGAGATCAAAGGAATGTCAAAAATGCTGTAGAGAACCAGAAATGGGAAACTGAATGGGAATAGTGGCTCTAAAGAAAAGTGGACTAAAAACAGAAATTAGTTAGGAAGAAAGGTGAATTGGAAGCCAACAACAATCAGACTTGGAGGCAGCTAGACACGTAATCTCTTTTCCTCCCTCATCAAATAAAATAAAAAGAAGAAGAAGAAGAAGAGGGGCAAGAAGACGGATATTGGGTTACCATCATCACTCTTTTATTTTTATTCCATTTTCTGTGACTTTCTTTTGAACTCACTTTTCTTTCTCGCAAAGACTGCTCTCTGCTCTCCATATTTTCTCCAGACCTTTCATCCATCTCACTTTTTGACTCTTCCATCATTCTTTCGTCCCATTCCTCTCACTTTCTCTCCTGATATTCACCTTCTCCATCTCGATCGAGTCGTCGTCATTAAAGCCCGTCATGGCAGATCGTCGAGTGAAGACTGTCACTACTGCTGCTATTTTGAAGCCCATGTCTGGCTAATACTCTGGTTTTCCTAAGAGCTATGGCCGAGCCTGAGCCTCATTTGACAGGGAGTACATGGAGCCTCCATTCTTCTCCTTAAATTGCTGTTGATCTATTATGGAATGTTATAATATTGTGGTTGTGGAGTAAGATTCCAATTCTTTTCGGTGATAGTTAGAACTTGTGACTGGATTTGCTGAGATCAAATTTTCAGAGATCATGTTCTTGAGCAAGAGTAGCTTCATTCGGTTTTTGTAGTTGATGAACTATTAGAATTGATTGTTGCCAATAACACTTGAGTTGTATTGATTAATATTACTTTTGGAAGTGGCTAATTTATGTCTCTGTTGAATCCATTCATGATTAATTTGACTGTTGTAGTATGAGAGGTTAGAATGAACTTATATTAGTGAAAGGCAATGAGGGCATAGTCATATCTCTTGGAAGGCATTTTTAAAATTAATTATTTACTTACTTTCACTTCACCATATTCCAATTTAATTGATAAGAAAATCAAAATAAATAACAATTTAGACAATTGTGTTCATTCAAAGTATGATGACAGAACTATTTTTCTCCCAAACGTTATGAATTAATTTTCTAATTAAACACCTAGAGACACCTAAGCTCCTTAGATATCGACCTTGAGGTTGTGCCACTATTTGTATAATTTTGAGTATTAAATATGACCTTTAAACTACTGGAGATCAGAATCCTTCTTTCCAAAAGTTGGAAGCCTTGGACAAGGCCTCATGGAATTTAGGTCCCCACTTCCCATCATGGAGAAAATCACTCAGGCGTCTTCAAACGTTGTTCATAGCCCACATGGGTGTGGGATGCATTTCCACATGCTTATAATTTTTATTTCTCTAACAATAATATCCATGAAGATCTTTGTCATACAATGAAGAATCCCATCAATGTATCATAGGTTGATTTAAGCTCAAATTACTTAAGCGGTCATTTACCACACATTTCACCTTATGTGGATCACTTGGACTTCTCAAGTAATTGGTTTTATGGATCCAAAACCTCCTTCTTTTGTCAAAAAAAAAAAAAGGAAGAGCCAATGGGTTTGGAATATCTCAATTTGGTATCAAATAATTTGTTAGGCGAAATACTGATTGTTTGAAGATATGGTCAAATCTAGAAATTATCAAGTTTGATAACAACCTTTTCAGGGGGAACTTGCCTGCATCAATGGGATCCTTACCTTGGTTGAATTCACTTCAATTTCACAAATAACACAATCTCAGGAGGTTTTCCTACTTGCTCGAAGAACAATACAAAATTGCTTCTCTTGGATCTAAGAGAGAATCAATTCTCTGGAATCATTCCATCTTTTGTGGGAGGTTTTCTCTTAAATTTGAAGGCTCTCCTTCTCAAATTAAATAGATTCAATGGTGAGATTCCCGATCAAATATGTTCTTTGAATTCATTGCAAATCTTGGATCTTGCATAGAACAATCTAACTGGATAAAACCAAAATGTATCAAGCACTTGAGGGATATGCAGTTAGAGAACAATATCCATGTTAAACTGACGAAATCATTCTTCATACTATATAAGGGATGTGCTTTTTGGGTTGAAAGGAAGAGATTATATATATAGATGGTTGGCTCTCATCACAAGCATAGACCTTTCTAATAACATATTATCTGGTGATATACCTACTGAAATTACATCTCTCCTACTGAAATTACATCTCTCAAGGGGTTGCTCTTTTGAACTTGTCTAACAATCTTTTGAGTGGGGAAATTCCTCAAAGCATCAGCACTATGGCATCACTAGAGTCTATGGACTTCTCAAAAAATCAACTTTGTGGTGAAATCCCATTGAGCATGTCCGATTTGAGTTTCTTAAACAAGCTGAATTTATCTCACAATAATTTGTGGGGAAAAATTCTAACAGGAACTCAATTGCAAAGCTTTGAAAAATCTAGCTTTGAGGGCAATGATCTATGTGGTCCTCCATTGCCAAACAATTGCAATGATTTGCAAGATGTGCCAAACCATGACCACAATGCCAAATAAGAAGCTAAAGATGGGATCAATTGGATTTATGTGAGCATCTCACTGGGATTTGTTTCATGATTTTGGACAGTAGTTGATCCTTTTCTCAATAGTAGATCATGGAAGTATACTTATTTCTATTTTTTTTTAGAGTGCATGTGGTGCAAACTTCAATCTTGTAGTGTTAAGGAAAGAAGTTGTGATTTTAAGTTAAGACTGTACAAGCATTTTGTATGTTGTTGCTTTTACTTTTGGATAAATGCTTTTGGTGTTTTACATAATAAGTCATGTTGCCTAACTCCTAAGCTTTTGCAAAGGATGTGGACTATCTTTATTGCAATATTGAGGAAGAGTGTCTCTACGTTGTTTCTTCTTCTTCTCAAATAATGTCATCACCATTTCTTGCCTATATATGCAGATATATTTGACAACCTAGGTGTTTTGTATCAAATTTCCCTCTCCGTTTTTTTTACATGATCATTAAATTCCCTAATCATCCCAAAGCTATATTAGCTTGCGCTAATCATCCCAAAGCTCTACTATTCAAGGCAAACATATATATATATATATAAATTTTTTGGCATATCTTATATTTTACTTATTCATTAAAACAAGCAAAATTGTTAGATGACAAGACTATAATCACTATCTCCCCAAACTAATTATTCATGGATCAGTGTGCTTGCACCAGCAAAAATTAGTAACACAATTTCGGATGACAGACAAAGGAGTCTTTTCATAATGAAGAATGTGAGACTGGGAATCTTTTACTTTTTTACGTTTATTATGTAGAAAAGAATGCCAATAAATTCAGGGGAATGCACTAAAGGTAAAATATCTCACATATATATTAGATATATATAAAATTAAAAATTCTTCAAAGAAATTTATTTATTAACATAAGATCTATTCGTTAAATTTAAGATATTTGCTAAAATAATATTTTTTTCAATATGTTACTACTTCCAATCTTTATTGTAAGAGCCAATTAAATCTCTTAAAGAGATTAAGGAAATCAATTAACTTCATTAATCACTTGATGTTCTAAAAATACCTTTACATAAAAGAATGCTAAAATGCAAAGTGAATAGATCTTATAGTCACACGAGTATTGATAGGGGTGGTTTAAAAACAAAACGGCTAAATAAGTGAAACAAAGTAAATAAAGTTTTATATTTAGGATGAAATCTAATTTTCAATTAGCTCTTATAATAAGGATCAGAGATAGTATATAGCATAACATATGAGAACCCAACATAGTTGCATATGAATAATGGTCACCGTTCAAATCCCTGGATGTGATAAAAAATATTCCCTACCCACAAAATAAAAAAGTGTATATTTAAAAATATAATTTTAAGGATGTTTAAATATTATATTCATTGAAAGTATTGTTGTGTTGAAATATTTATATTTAGTGAGCATTACAAATTTTATTTCTTCTAAGTGTTTCTTCTACTTTCCTAATCGAATCATATATACATAATATATATAAGATATTTATGCATTTTTCTTAAGTAAATTTTATTTTTGAAAATTTGAATTATTTGTCAAAGATAGATCCCAAAAGGTCCAACATGTGTATAGACTATAGACCTTTTAAACTTATCATTGTGGAAATTTTGCTTTAGGAGGGAAGTGGAGTCCACCTCAACTTTTCATAGTGAAGAAAGTGAGATTGAGAATCTTTTACTTTTATTATGGAGAAAAGTATGCCAATAAATTGAGAGGAATGCACTAAAAAGAAAAACCTCTCACATATATATAAGATATTTATATATAATTTAAAATTTCTTCAAAGAAATTTATTTATTAACATAAAATATATTCATTAAATTTTAGATATTTTCTAAAATAATAGTCTATAATGTTCTTAAGGAAACTCTTGAATCCACAAATTAATGTTTAGTGAATATATTATGAAGGGAAGTTATTTGTTGTTATTAAGTATAAATTGTCCATTTAAGTTTGAGGGACAGTTGGCTAACAACCGGTAAGATCGTGACAAAAAAAGGAAGCATCCATTGATATGTTTCAGACTTTATAATATGTAAAATATGAGTGAATATAATCTTCTTAAACAAGTAAATGCTTGAATGGAATGACGTAAGTCGGCTGAAAGGTGGCAAAATCTAGATACTTGCTTATATATTCTTTTTGGAAAGTGTTATATTTAATGTTTAACAGTATTTTGAATAAAATTACTTCTTATAAGATAATATTTGTTCCTGATAAGAAAAAAAGTAAAACAATTATTTAATTGGAAGTAAACACTATGATAAGGAAACTTTTTTACTTTTCTTATGCTGCTAATAAATTGAAAAAGCATTTGGCAAGAGAGCGATGGAGAAGAAAATTTTATTCGGTGTCCCAAATACTTTTATAATGTAACACATATATTTAAAACAAAATTATTTGGAGGTCAAAGACAATGGTGAATATACGTGAGATAAGGAATCTTTTATTTTTCTTGTGTGGAAAAGTTTGCCTATATATTGAATGTGATTGACAAAACCACTGCATAAAGACTAAAGTTTTTCAAACACATAGAATTATTGAGACTAGACATCATGTATATATAGTGCTTATACAGACATTTTTTTGTAAATATTTTAACATAGGAGTTGAAAATTTTGTCTAAAAAATAAAAAAATATCTCTCAAAACAAAATTATTTGAGGTCAAAATCAAAGACAAAATTTCAAAGTTAAAATAACGAGATTGGAAAGTTTTACTTTTCCTGTGTTAGAAACTTTGCCTACAAATTGAAAGTGATGGGAAAGAAACTATGTCACAAATACTAGTAAAAACCAAAAGACTTTCAAATAGGTTTGAGTCAACGAGAATTACGGTGCTTATAAAGAAAGTTTAGTGTCAACAAAATGTTAATTCATATAGTAAGCAGACTCAGCCCCACAAAAAAGAAAATACATGTTTAAATTCTAAGAAATGTGTAACACCTCTCTTAACTTGCTTCATTTTATATTATAGACCAATTGTGAATCACATTAAAGCCTTCAAATACTTAGGATTAGCTAACTAAGTGAGATTTTAAAACTTTGCACGAATACTGTTCACTTGGTAAATTTCAGAATTTTTGGCCAATTTTAAAAATTCATAACTAATTTTATAAAAATCAAAATTAAGTGGTTCAAGTCTCTAATCGAAGCTTATATAATCCTCTACATGGAAAAAAAATACTCATTTGGCCAAAATATTGCTCAATTGATACAGTTTATTGTGTCAAGTTGTACTGTTACTTTGTCATTTTTGGCTTTTTCAGCATTTTTCCATATTTTCTTGAAACTTTGAAAATGCATAACTTTTTGTGTACACATCCAATTTAGGCAAACTGAGGCTCATTTTAAAGCTTGAAATGTTTACTATTTAACTAGAAAGTTTCATTAGATTTGGATCTTGTTTACCCTATTTTCAACTTAGCTCAACTTAATGGTTTGTTAAAGAAGTTGGACCATTTTTCTACTTATCAACTCCTTTATTTTAGATCATATGTGCATACATCCTAAAAACCATGGATACTTAACATATTCAACATGATTATCCAACACTTACATAATGCATCACATGCTGAAAATGCTAGTATACAAAATTATACATCACAACTTGAACATTTAATTACACATATTTCATATTAACTTGAGCTATTCCTCATTCTTTAGGACTCCTCCTTACTTTTGCCTTTACTTGAGCATGGACTTAGAGGTTTGTATTTTGGGGAGAATAAGATTTGTTGGAAATCTCAGTAGCAATGTACACTAACTATCCATGACTATAAGCATATCTTACTACATGCTACTAAACTGAACTAGCATATGGCAAATGTACAACATAAGCAAAGATTTACATGCTCAATATCACATAATTCATACAATCATGGCAAACAAACCATATTAACAATCATAAGCATTATTAATGTAAGAGTTAGTACAATTGCTATCTGGTATATTTGGGTTAACCTAGGCTTACTCTGCTCTAAGCTTGTGAGTCTGGTAGACTCTCCTGATATCTCCTATGCCTCATATTCTGCTGGATTGCTCTTTTCCTCTTCCTCTCCTTTCTCTCTCTTCTTTTTTTTTTTTGGGAAAATTGAGGAAAAATCTCTCATTGAAGAATTAATTGGAGAATGGGACTTGCTCAATTACACATATGGAAGCTTGGTTGCATATATGGAAGCTCAGTTGCACATAATGTGGAAGTTCAATTGCATATTGCAGAAGCTTAGTTGCATATGAGTGAAAAGTCTTATTTTACAATTAATTTCTCAATGAGGGGCTTTTTCTCAATTCTCATTTTTTTCCCCTTTCTTTTCTCTTTTTTCCCCTCTCTTTCTTTCTTTCTCTACTTTCTTCCTTGGCCATGCCTTCTCCTTGGGCTTGGTCCTTCTCTATTTATAGGCAAGCCTTGGCTTGCTCTCCAAGTAGGCTTACTTGGTGGGCAAGTCTTTCCATGCCTCTGGGTTCCACTGATGTATGATAACACAACTTTTTCCAAAAGCTTTTACTACATAATTACCACCTCTTTTTGCTCTTTCATGTAGTATACTAATAATACCAATTGGATAACTCCAAGTCTCTCAAATTAAGTATTTTCTTTTTCTTCTTTAATTTCCTTTTTTACTTTGAGGCCAAGTAAAATTCTTTGAGAATTCTTTTTGACAATCTCTAATCTCTTTACCAATCCATCATCATAGGAAATTCCCATAATTCAAGAGGTAATTTTTTAATTTTTCTCCATCTCAAACTCGTTCCAGGAATACCTTTTCGGGACTTCCCTAAGTTTTCTTTTTTTTGAGCTTTCATGTATTTTTCATTTTCTTACAAGCAAATGACTTTAAATTTAAGCTGTGAACTATTTTTATAAATTCGCATAATCCTCAAGCTGTTTTTCCCCATTTTACCATAATTATCTGAAGTCTCTATGTATTTTAAATAATTATATTTGGCTCAAAATCCCATAATTACCCAAATATTAATTAATTACTAAAAATCCATTTTGAACTTATTTATGCTATTTTAATCTCAATCTTACCTCAAATATACTTCAGGGGATTATTCTACATATTTCTGTGCTTTGGGCAATACTTCAGGGGATTAATTCAGGTCTTTGAATTTTCAAAATGATACTTTAGTCCCTTACTTTTTCAAAATGACCACTTTGCCCTTACTTTTATACGTTTGGCAAAATGACATTTTTACTCTTCCGAACCTTTAATGTCGCTCGTTTAGCCTTTATATCCAATTATCAAAAATCTAGATATTACAAAATGCATTGATCGGAGGGTTTTAATTTTAATGCTTCAAGCCTAATAGAGTTAAACCTTAATTCTAAAGTGATCTGGAGGTACTTTGAATTTATAATTTTTAACTGATAAATCATTTTTTTTAAAAAAACATGATAGTTAGAAATTTATCTTTATTTTATATTCTATATTAATTAAAAAATTTATCAAAAATATGAAATTAGAAAAGATTAAATATCTAGAATACCTAATTTTAACTAGGAGCTCTAAATTGTGGCACTGTCCAAGGACCCACTTCTAAATGTGAAGACTTTAAAATGAACCAAAGAGACAAGAAACTACATAAAATTATTAGTGAACTAATGTTCAAATTTTCATTAATAAATGTGTCTACATTTAATGTTTAATACTACCTTGAACAAAATTAATTCCTCTAAGATAATACTTATGCCTAGAAAAAAGAAAAAAAATTTATCTTATTTGAAGTAATATGTTAAGGAAATTATTATTTTTCCTTTGTGAAAAAATCTGCTAATAAATTGTAAAGGCATTTGGCGACATATGTGTGGAGAAGAACATTTTTGTTGCATCCCAATCATACAATCATAATCAGAGAATAAATTTTTCATTTGATTTTTCTGAGATTCAAAATTTTTGTTGAGTATTATTTTTTTTGTTATATTAGTTATCTCTGATATAACAATTAATGAAGCATGTACAAGAGATTATATACATAGATAATAATTATTATTACTTCTATTTTTAAAATATTTTAGTTATAATATAAATTAATATATTCAAATAAATATATGATAATTGGGAAATCTTTTACTTTTCTTAAGCAGAAAAAATCTCCCCCCCCTAAATTGAGAGGATATATTTGGGCAAAGAAAACCTTTGTGGGATTTTTTCAAACAAATGTATCATATTCTTTATTTAGACATCAAAATCTGGACCCTCTACTAAGAATAATGTAAAATAATGATACACATCATCAATAAAAGTTCAAAATCACTAGTGGAAAAACGACTTTTTAAACCGCACAAAATAAGCTTTTTAGACGTCATAAACATGCGGTTTAGATAAGATCGGTTTGAAAAGTACATACTTTTTACACCGCATCTACATGCAGTCTAAAAAGATTATCTTTTAGACCGCATCTAACACATGCGGTCTAAAAGATGATTTTTTTAAAAAAAAAATTAATATTAGCATCTTTTAGACCGCATGTGATACATGTAGTCTAAAAGATGATATTTTTTTTAAAAAAATTAATATCGGCATTTTTCTACATACCTTTTTACTAGAATTGCAATATAACATGACATATTTTAGAACTTTGATCTAACCCAGAACATGAGAGTAAAATTAAAATAAATCTGAAATTTCATTTAATTGTACGTGTTAAATGAAAATTGCTAAAAACAGCAAGAACATACAAATGAAATTCATATGTTGTATATATACAGATACAGAAGAAGACTTGAGAAACGCATTAATGGGAGCATACATACATTTTATGTTTGGAAGGTAGATTGATCCATAGTTGAAGTCCTGTGTGGGTTACTTCTTCTGCTGGCATTTCTGAGTGAACTATTCCTCTTCATTCCCTCATCCACTGTAAATATTCTCTTTTGTCATTTACTCAATAAATCAGTGCAATTAATTAAGATGGCCTGGACTCTATATACATGCAGTTCATGTTATACGAATGCACCTGATCCCTTGTGGCCACCAAAATCTTCATAACTTATGGCTCCCCACACACACAGACACACACACATCCATTTCACATTATTTCAATTAATGAACTTCTAATTAATTAAGCGTTCACGCACTAATGATCAAAATTAGAGTGCAGATGAATATATACCTACAGCATGTAGATGAGAGCCTCAAAACCTGATGAAGTCAAATCAAGCAAAACATCAACGAAACCAAATGAAATAATGAAAAAGTTGGCTAGCATTATTATCATAGTATTATCAATTAGCTAGATTAATAGTACCTCTGTGGGGATGATCGGTAAATCCTCTACATGAAGTCACTACACAACAAGAAGTTGTTACTCACGCTAGCTTACCTCAACGAATAGGCCTGGGCTCTCGATCACGGCTGCTATGGTGACGAACAGTGAATGAGTGAAGGCAGGTAGTGAACGCGCAAGAGTGAAGGAATGGTGAATGAGAGGATGGAGAGAGCAGAGAGTGATGAAGGCGAAGAGAAACCAAGGGTTTGGACTCTGGAGAATGGCATGAATTTAGTTTTTTTTAACATCTTTTTGACCGCACCGGGTGGTGCGGTCTAAAAGAAAACTATTTTAGGCCACACCCAGTGGATGCGGTCTAAAAGATACATATTTTAAACCGCATTCTATGGGTGCGGTCTTAATTAAAACTCTTTTAGATCATATTTATTGGGTGCGGTTTAAAAGCTTTAAAATTTGTCTATTTATTTACAAAAATGCCACCGGTCATATTTTTTAAACCTTACCTTTTATATGCGGTTTAAAAAGTACGGTTTAGATATAGATTTTTCTACTAGTGAATTATTAAGATTTTACAGTAACTCATCCTGCTTAAAATGAAAATCTTCATGATAAATATATGAAGAAATTTATAAAAAAAATTGATCCCTCATCAGACAATAATAACTTCATATCATTGATATTAAACTCTTATGACACGTATCTTATTCAACGCATATTCAAAACAAAATTATTTGGAGGTCAAAGATAACCTTTCAAAGTGAAGATATGTGAGATGAGGAATCTTTTACTTTTTTGTGTGTGGAAAAGTTTGCCTATATGTTGAGAGTGATTGACAAAACCACTACACAGAGACTAAAGTTTTTCAAACATATAGAGTTATTGAGACTAGACATGATATATAATGCTTATAGAGAAAATTTTAGTTAATAGGAGAAAATTGATGGAGGGTCATGGCATGGGGATTCTTCAAAAGAAGAACAAGGCATGGAGTAAGGAACCCAAGCTCAAGGATGGAGGTCCAATGTCCTAAAAGACCCATTACAAGGCATTGGAGGCCCGATGACAAGAGCAAGGACTAAAGCTATGAAGGAGGCCTTGAATTGCCTTATAACAGAGCTTAAAGAGTTAGAGCCCATACATTTGGAAGTGGCATCCTTTAATATGATCAACAAAAGCCCAAGAATGGTGACTGCATTGCTAGAAGCCGCACAAGTTGTTGTACAAGGCCCATACGGTGTCCAGATTGAAGAATTCACCTAACACATCATGTTACAAGCATGTGCCTTAGAGGAGGAGCATAAGTGACGTCCAAAAGCCCTCAAGAAGCATCTAGAAGACATCCTTATGCACCAAATCAGATGCAATTTTGTTTTGATCACTTTCCTATTTTGTTTGCATTAAATAAGGTCGTCTGGTCAAAGATTGTCTTTTACTTCAAGTTTAAGTAGTTTCCTTATTTGTTTAGGCTTGAATGGTGCCAATCTTATCAATCAATCATCATGAAGGCATCAATATAGAATTTTTGGATTAGGGTTTATCATTCTAGAGTGTTCTATGGTGGCCATTATATAGGCTGCGTTTTGTATTCATTAGGGCAGATTTGAATGAATAAGAACTTTATTCTTTTGAGAATTATATTCTCTTGTGTGAGCTTTGCTTGCATCCTTGTATTCTCGTGTGAATACTCTGATAGTATCAAGGGCTAATCATCCTTGTGGTGTCTTTATGGCTAGGATTGTAAGAGACAAGTTCTCTTAAGGTCCTACCTACGATCATTGTCCCAATTTTCTCACTTGTTTCTAGCCGATCCGTTCTCGATATTATATCATTTGGTATCCGATGATTGTAGGGAGGACGAAAATAAGAAATGAATGAAAAGACGAAAAGGGAGGAATGAACACATGTAATATGGTAACTGAATTTTATTTCGCAAAACATTCCTTTATTCATAATTGCATAAGAGTCTTCCAATGAGCATTTGAGAACAAAAATAAAAGGACAACTTTTGTCTAAGCAAGTTACTCTAAGATAATATAATTGATGTTGTCCTCAAACTCCCAATTCTCCAATGTGTTTTCAGAATAATCAGCTGTAATCCATGCACGAGTCTTTTCATCAACTGGAAAAATCATCGCTACAATCAGCCTATTCTAGGCTCGCATGTTGTACGAGTACGCAAGGGGTACCTGGTCAGGACACTTGGATGGAGCAATATTGCCTCACCTCTCTCTCAAAAACAAGAAAAAGAGGGTTAGTTTATTTTTATTATATTTATTTTTATTATGTGTTGATCTTGGCATGGTAAGTCATCCAATGTTAGCGTAAGATTCTTTGGCACAAATGACCTCTAGTCTCCTCAGAGAACCCATTATTCTACAGGGAGAGCTAGAGTTGACCATTAGTTAGGGAGAATCTGGAAATCCATCCAAAACCAACGTTTTGACGGCTTCCCAACATCATATTCCTCTAAACTCCTCAGGGAATCCAATATCCCACAGGGAGATTTAGAGTTGATCATTAGATAGGGAGGACCTTGGATCCTACGCTAGCCTAAGACCTTATCGTTGATTATGGTAAGGTGCATAAAAGTAAAGATTGAACAATGCAAAATGAGGAATATTTTATTCAATAAAATGTCAGAGATGACATCAGAACTTTGCCACATTTTTAAGAGATTCTATAATTTGATTACATAAGTTAAAGAAGTCAATGATCTCTACTGGCAAATTTAGAGGGATCATTATGCCTTCAGCACGCTTGAATGTTCCGGTAAACTCTGGGATCTTAGTATTAGCAAAGTTTATCAAATCTCCTCACCTCCTTATCCATTCTTCTATTACAAGAGTTTGCGTGTGGTAAAGGATTTCCCAGTTTGCTAAAAATTTCCTTTCATGATCCAATTTAGACATAAGGCTCTGAATTGTTTCTGCAGTACCTACTCTGACAGCAACTAACTCATTCTTCTTACTCTCTAAAAGTTCAAAGAGAGTGTCAATCTCTCGTTGCAATTCTTCAATAGGGCTCCTATCTTGCAACTCCTCTTCAAGCAATTTCTTTTTCTCAGTCATCTTCCTTAATTGAACTTTACTATTTCTCATCTGTCTCTCATTTTCTTTCATAGCCCTTCTTAAGCTGATGTTTTCTCTTTCCATCTCTATGACTTTTGAGCTTTCCTCTGAATCTCTCCGCCTCTTCTTTTCTTTCAATTTCTCTTGCAAGATCGCGCGCTTGTCATGTAGCTCGTTCATTTTCTCTTTATTCTCGAAGTCTCTTAACGTCAATTCTTCCAATTCCTTTGCTCTTGTCTCAAGGCGCCTTACCAGACCTTTATTTGCTTCTTGGACATCACTTCCCAACAAGGGGTTTCTGGGTGCTTAGGGAGGATTGAACCATGAAATTCTTTTCATGAGCCATGTTTTGTATTTAGGTGCAGCACCTATCTCTCGTTTCCCAAGCTCTGCTCTCCCCTTGTACAGCACTCTACTCCATGCCTCCTTGATTTCCCGACATAAGCCCTTCGTGTCATCCCTCTCATACACCACGTACACGGCTTGCACTTCCTCTTTCGATGGTACCCTTTGTTGAAATGCCAGTTGTCTCAATGCTAATGAGGGATTGTAGTCGATACATCCCCTAGGCCCCATGAGTGGAACATTAGGAAAGTCACCACAACGATACATGATCTCTTCATCCTCCCACCATTCTATTTTCCATAAAATGGAATCTTCTTCTAAGTGTGAGAAAACTTCTCTCCAGCCACTTTTGCCCTTTTTGTTGATCGGTTGGAGATGTTTGATCTCTACCAGTGGGTTACTATACTCATCATGTCTTTTCCTATAGGGTCGTTCCTTACCGTACTAGTGGCTTAACATCCATACTTCAAGTAATGCAAGGCAACATCGTAACCGACCCTCCTTCTTTAGATGACACTGGGATAATTACATGTTGGTCTTTGCCAAGATTACGGGTATCGGATTAGTCTCATGATATTCGACTAATTGAAAAACACTAATAGCTCCGAGGTCAATCAGCCCGACTGATGAGGGAAAGAGGATTGTGTCATAGATAGTTAGGGAAAAGACTTGACAAAAGCTGGCCAATTCTTTCTTATTGGCTAACTTGGCTAGATGAGCTTCCACAACAGTTCTTTTGATACCCTTAATTTGGCCGATACCCATAATTAGTACTTCCTCTGTGCGAATTCCCAACAGCTTTGCAATTCCTCCTTAAGAGGGAGGATGCCCTTGGTAATGGTAGACGTGGCTATTTTCCTTTATTGGCATCCTAAGAATTTCACCATATTCCTCAACAGTTGGTATAAGTTGAAAATTGGAGAAAGTGAAGCATCTTAAGGAGACATCCCAATATTGGCCCAACTCTACAAGAGCATCACTATGTAGGGGTACTTTAAGTAGATCGAGGATGTTTCCATACTTATTCTTGAAGCTTAACTTGATCGAACCCCTTATATGACAGCTTAGTTGTTTTAGACCTTCAAGTGGTTTAACCCCTGCGCTTAGCTTAATGCCTTTCCCTCTATACGCTTTTCTAGTAAGAAGTTGATCTGACCTCTGTTCTTGTGCCGTTGAATCTTACACCAAATTTTAGAGTTGTTGGATGATTTACTTGCCTATTTTAAAAAAAACAAAAATAGAAAAAAATGATTAGTTAAGATATATTTTAAATATGAATGTTATGCATGTAATGTGGACGATGATGCGTACTTCATGTCTTGATATGGGTGATTGACATAGAGAAAAAGAACTTTAACTCCTCAAGAGGTCCAATACCTCATAAGGGGGTTTAAAGGCCTCTTAGCCTGTGATTGGCCCAGGCCGATACATGACTAAAGGTTTTATAAATGTTTTTTTTTATTTTTAAAGCCCATACCAAGTGAAATTAAATGGTCATGCATGATGTGATGATTTGTCATGTACCATAAAAGGTTATCTCTCATTGAGATATCTCTAGCATGATGAATGAGATGATTTCATGGTCTCTTAGGGTCGGGGGACCCTTAGACTAGGGTTAGCTATCTAATGCAAGCACCGTCCTTGCGATGTATCCAAAGTGAAGTTGGATGCATGCTCAGGTGAAGCAACAATTAGTCGCTTTATCTTAGGGTTCCCTTAATCATGCATGATGATAATAATACTTATAGAAGGAAGAGAAAAGGGGAAAACAATATGCCCTCTAGTGTCCTATTTTTGGAATAACCTTAGGTTGGGGATATCTACCCTAAAAGGCATGTGCTACTTAAATGGGTTGGTCAATAGTTTCTCTAATAAGTGCAACGGTTTTAGGGTTGTTCTAATTCTCACAGCAAAAGGTCTCCTAGCTGCCCTCATCAAGAAGATGAAGACCCCATTTGACAAGTTTGACCTTCAGGGAACTTCGAAGCTCCACAGGGATCAACCTTGCCGAATGGGTAACAGCTAGGATGAAGTCTTCACAGTAACCTCAGGGGGTTCTGAAAACCCCACAAGGAAACCGTTAGAAACTTCCACTCACTAAGTACTCTCAGACCCGGGTATAGGGCCCAACATGTGTGTGAGGAGAATAGTGTAAGTGCTTAGTGTGTGTGGAGAGCATACAAACCTGTTAACCTACATTCTACCCAACCCTCATCTGCTAAGCAGATAACAATATATACAAGATAAACTGTCACTAAAAATAAAATAATAATGAATTGAATAAATAAAAAAAGAAGTAACATACATATACAAATAACAAATAAAAATAAAAAACTGGTAATTAAAATAATGAATAAGGCCAAATTATTTTGAATAATAAACTTTAATGGGCTTGACTCTTCGAATGTCCCCAGCGGAGTCGCCAAACTGTAGGGTTCAAAATTTTGGTTTAGGAGTCGCCACCAAAATTTTAAAATAGGGTAATTTTGGAAACCTTTTATTTTAAAAAAAAACATGGTCTACGAAAATAACATAGGGTTCGAGAGTCGATTTTGTATGAAGAAGGTGTTAGGCACCCCATAACACCCGTTTGTAAAAACGGTTACCCTAAGTTTATTATTTAAAATAATGTGGCCTAAAAAAATTTAATTACCCAACGAAAACAAAAAAAAGGTATAAAAGGAAGATATAATGAAAGAACAAAAAATAAAATAAGAAAGAAAAATAAAAGAGAAAGATAAAAATAAAATAAATAAAAACGAAACAAAAACAAGCAAAAAAAACATTATTAGGAGAACATATATAAAAAAAAAGAAAGAAAAGAGAAAAGGAAAAGGGAGAAAATATAATAGGAAAAAAAGGACAAAAGAAAAAGAAAAAGTTAACTAAATAAACAAAACGAAAATTGAAATAAAAAATGAAAGGGAAAAGAGAAAAAGAAAAGAAAAGAATATAAATAAAAAAAGACAAAAAAACGTTAACTAATAGAAAAAGGAAAATATAATAAAAACGTAAATTGAAATATAAAAAAAAGTTTATAAGGTTGGACTTGACCTAGGATGAAAACCTAGGGTCTACGTACCCTTTAGAGGGATCAAAACCAACGTAATTCGAGGTAAAAATGCGTGTCACTTGGTTTGCTTTTTTTAAGAAAATTGTTTCATTTAATTCACCAAAAAAAGTATTTTTTTTGTTTGGTTGGTATCTTTTACTTTAGAAGAAATCACTTATTGTTTATTTCTTGAAGGGAGTAGGAATTTGTAAAAAATTTTAGATTATATTTCCTGAGTAGGTTCCCATAACCTCACATGAAAATATAATCGGTTTTACTTGACGGGGTTCTAAAAACCTCACACGGCGTAAAACAATTTCAAAAAACGTTTCCCTTTGCTTTTTCAAAAAAGATGTTCCATTTTTTCATTTGAAGGAAACAATAAAAATAAAATCAAGCTTCATACATGTTAAGCACACATATGTATTGATCAAAAAGAGAATGAAAGAATAAAGGAGATGAAGGATTGATGTAACTCTTGCCTCCTTCTATTTTCTCCTCCAAAATCTCCAAAACCAACCTCTTTTGCTTCAACCCCTACTTCCCTTTTTATAAGAAACAAGTAGGGTTTGCTCATTGATGCACCATCTTTTTTAATTTTCATTTTTTTTATTTTTTAATATTTCTTTTGTTAATAAAACTACTTAATTTAAAGCTAATCAACATAAATGAGGGATTTTTTTAGTAGTTTTCGTTTTTTTATTTTTCAAAAATTTTCTATTTATAAAATTACCTAATTTGAAATCGATTAACATAAAGGAGGGAATTTTTATAATTTTCCTTTTTTTTATTTTTCCTTGAAGAGCAAGAATCAAACTTTCCTAATCTAAACCCAATAATTGTTAATACATTCCTTTTATTTTTTATTTTTTTATTCTTTAATGATATTTCTTAATTTGGAAGTCAACCATTATAAATAAGATTTTCTCTGAAATTAAGGTAAGGAAAACTTTCCCAAATTTCAAAGGAAAACTAATCATCATAAATGACACTTTTCAAAGAAGATCTTCCAAAATTATAAGTAATTATCATGAATGATTTTTCTCAATTATTTTTGTGGGGCCCGGACAAAATAGGGTGTTTACAAGGGGGTTCATTTTCATTTGTGGTGAAAATATTGTGAGATAAAGAGGCTTTTGCTTATATTTTTTTTTTTACACATAACAAAGCTTTTACTTTTCTAACATAGAAAAGTTTTCAATAAATTGGAAAGACCTTTTGAAATGATGAGAGGTGGACCAAGAAGCCTCTACACATATTTTCTGCAATTTACTCTTTTTTAAAGAAGTAACAATGTGTCTAAAAAAATTTATAATGTCACTACTTGTCGTGAAATTAAAAAAAAAACGAGTCTATTATAAGAAGTGATATACAATTTTTTAATAAGAATAAATTATAAAATTCATGTAGATCATTTGATTATTCTAAGATATTTTAAAAACAATGAATTTGCGACAGAATTATATTTTAAATACTCCATGATTAACACGTAATTAGTTTAAAGTAATCCTATGCTAATAACAATTTAAATTAATTATAGACTTCATTTTTTATTTTAAAATAAAAACAAATCTTTTTAACAACTACTATAATGATATAAAAAATAATTTATAAATATAATATTGAATTTGATGCCTCTTATAAAGCATTTATTTAATAATAAGTAGTTGATATTGTCTAAACCTGTTGAATAGTGCCACCCCAATCCTTCACATAAGAGCAGTTGACTTTTTTTTGGAACGATTAAAAAAGTTAATTAATTGATATATTTATTATTTTTCTTCAAACTAATTTTCTTGACTTATGAAGTGATATATACTATAGTTAGTTAAATAATAAAATATTCATAAATATAATCTAATATATCCTAAAATCCCCCTTTATTTAATTATAAAATATGTACTTATTAACATTGTCATATAAATTGTTCTACCTAACACTTTTTTGTCTTACCTAACTTGTCGTACTTTCCTTGGGCAAAATGGACCTCCCAAAAGTGGAGGACGCCCAACACCATCATGCATCACAAGCAAACAACAACGTAACAGTAACTAGATGCATTTGAATATTTTTTTTTGTGTTGAAATAATATTTCTTACCTTTTTTTTGTAGAAATTTTGCAGAAAGTTTAGATTATTAGGTGGTAAGAGAGAATGATGGACATAGAAATGAAAGCTTCCATTCACATTACAGAAACCCCTACTATAACATTATAAATATTAACAAATCTATAAAGAGATGCATATAGATTCATAACAATCAAGAACGACTAAGGAAATCGTCATGGGTTTCTGCAACAATCCCTTGGGTTCTTATTTTGCTATGGTTGCTTAGCTTACTGATAAATCATTTATGTATATGTAGAGGATTTGATCAAGTTCTTTGCATTTCAAGTGAGCAGCAAGCCTTCTTAATTTCAAGCAGCATCTTCAAGATCCTTTAAGTAGGCTTGCCTCTTGGTTTGAAGAGATAGATTGTTGCAATTGGACATCGGTTGTATGCGACGATGTAACCAGTCATATTCTTCAACTTCACTTGAGAACTTTAGTTCCTTATTACTACTATCCTTGTGTTGATGAGACACCATGGTTTGGTGGTGAAATACATACTTCAATACTTAATTTCAAACATTTGAGTTACTTGGACTTGAGTGGCAATGACTTTGGCCACATGTAGATTCCAAGGTTTCTTGGCTCATTGAAGAGCTTAACATATCTTAACCTTTCCAATGTTAGATTGAGTGGAAGCATCCCCCACCAAATGTAAACCTTTTGAGTTTGATATATCTTAACCTTGGAGGTAATGATTTCATTGGAAAGATTCCTCATCAAATCAGGAATATATCTAGCCTACTCTTTCTTCGTCTTGAAGGGGGGTTATGATAATGATAAGAATGAGATATCATTCTTTTCATAGGATCTTCAATGGCTTTCGTCCCTTTCTTCACTCAAATATCTTTAGTTAAGTTGGGTGAATCTATCTAAAGCATTTGATTGGTTGCATGCTGTACAATCACTTCCTTCATTGAGAGAGCTACACTTAACACAGTTTGCTCTTCATCATCATTTTGATTTAGCCATAGTTACCAACTTTATATCTTTGGCAATCCTTGATCTTTCTAATTCTTATGCTTTTGGGGCTTCTTCCATTCTAAGGTGGATTTTTCAATTAAAAAATTTGGCTTCTCTTCAATTAAGAGGTAATCATTTGCAAGGTCTCATCCCAGATGGTATTCAAAACTTCACCTTCATTGAAGATCTTGATTTATCTACCAATGCCTTCAATAATTCTATCCCTGAATGGTTGTATAGCTTGAATAGACTCAAGTCTCTTTCCTTATTGTCAAACAAGTTGAATGGATTTATTTTAAATGAGATAGGGAACTTGACTTCTATGGTTACTCTTGATTTGTCATATAATCAGCTTGAAGGGCCAATTCCAAGCTCTTTAGGAAATCTTTGTAGCTTGAAAAGTGTTTCTTTCTCATTCAATCAACAATTTTCTGAAATATTGGAAATACGCTCAAGATGTGCTTCAAATACATTAGAGAGTTTGTCCATATTAAATTCAAAACTATCTAGTCAATTGACAAGCCAAATTGGAATTTTCAAGAATTTCCTTTATTTTTGATCTTTATGGTAATTCTTTTATTGGTGAAATTCCTAAATCTTTAGGAAATCTCACCTTTTTGAATTACCTTGATCTCTCTAGAAATCAATTCAATGGGAAGCATTTTGATGTTATAGGATCCCTTTTTACATTACAATCACTTAACATCGATGATAATCTTTTTCAAGGAGAGGTGACTGAAGATCACCTCACTAATTTTACAAGGCTATATTTATTTTCTACGATGAGAAACAAACTCATTCAAAAAGTGGCTCTCAACTGGAATCCTTCTTTTCAAAATTTGGAAGCCTTCCACATGGCCTTAGGGGATTTAGCTCCACATTTCCCTTCATGGACAAAGTCAATCAAGTGTCTTCAACTGTTGTCCATACCGAACAATAACATCTCTAATTCGATCCCCAAATGGGTGTGGGATGCATTTCCACATCCTTATGATTTTAATTTCTTTAATAATAATATCCATGAATATCTTTCTCATACAATGAAGAACCACATCAATGTCTCATCCATTGATCTAGCCTCAAACCTCTTAAGTGGTCATCTTCCTCACATATCGCCTAATGTGTTTTACTAGGACCTCTTAAAGAATTTTTTTCCTGAGTCCCCAGACTCCTTCCTATGTCAAGGAAAAGTAAAACAAATGGGTTTAGAGCTTCTAATTTTGGAGTCAAATAACTTGTTTGGTGAAATACCTGAATGCTTGATGATGTGGCCAAATCTACAAATTATTAAGTTTGATAGCAACAATTTTAATGGGAACTTGCCCCAATCTTTGGGATCCTTAACTTGGCACAGTTCATTGCGACTTCGCAACAATATACTCTCAAGAAATTTCCCTACTTCCTTGAAGAACAACATTGGATTAGTTTACTTGGATCTTAGTGAGAATCAATTATCAAGGATCATTCAACTATGGGTTGGACACAACCTTTTGAATTTAAAGGTCTTTCTCCTCAAATCAAACAAATTCATTGGTAGCATTCCTAATCAAATATGCCGTTTGAATTCTCTACAAATGTTGGATCTTGCAAAGAACAACTTGGCATGACAAATACCAAAGTGCATCAACAACCTGACTGCCATGCTCATCATGAACAATAGTTTAGAATCAGTCATTAGGTCCCAAGGTAATCACACTGATGGATATTCCATAACTGACACATTCCTTGCTTTGAAAGGAAGGTATAATGATTATACATTCCCAGGCCTCATAATGAGCAATGACCTTTCAGATAACAAATTATCTAATGAGATACCATATCAAATTACAAGTCTCATGAAGTTGCAATTTTTGAACTTGTCCAACAACCTTCTGCTTGGTGAAATCTCTCAAAGTATCGGCAATATGAGATCATTGCAGTCAATAGATTTCTCAAAGAATAAATTCTGGTTAAATCCCACCAACCATTTCCAATTTGAATTTCCTTTATAGATTAAACTTGTCTTACAATAGTTTGCCAGGAAAGATTCCAATGGGCACCCAAGTGCAAACCATTGAGGCAAATAGTTTTGTTAGAAATTATCTATATGGCCCTCCACTAACCAGAAAGTGCAATGATCTGTATGATGTCCCCAACCATGGTGACGATGAGAAAGAAACTCATGATGGAAATGGAGTGAACTGGTTCTATGTGAGGATGTCAATGGGATTTGTTTCAGGATTTTGGGTAATAGTTGGTCATTTTCTCTACATTAGATCCTAGAGGTATACTTATTTTTGCTTTCTAGATTGTATGTGGTACAAGCTTCAATTTTTTGGTGGTAGAAAGGAAAATTATGGCTGTATTTATGCAGTTCACATGCTTTTATAGGCATTTTGTATGACATAGCTTCTTTGTTATCTCTAAAGGTTTGGGCTTTTGAATAATGAGTTCTGTTGAATTAGTTCTAGCTAGGAGCTTTGAGTATGTATGTAGTTTATCTTTTTTTTTACTAAACATATTGAGTTGTGTTAAATAATTGTAAAACATGATCAAATTTTAAAATGTAAAAACTATTATATTAAATGATTAAAATTCAAGCATATTTTATCAACATTTAATTGTAAAATGACCGTTTAAATTTGCTAATTAAGTATTTTCAGCTAAATAAAACTATTATATTAAGATAAAATGACCAAAACTACACTTTTTTTTTAACTTAAGGTACCAACCTAAAACTTGATGTAAAATTAAAGAACTAAATATATACTTTAGTTTAATATTCATTAGTTTTTAAACCTTGTGGATATTATTCTACTCACAATCTTCAACCTTGCTTTTGTTTCTTTTCCGGTACAATAATCACAAGTCACCACTTGCTTTTCTCTTTTTTCGTCCTTTTCCGCTGAAACTTTTGTCGGCATCTTGTCAACCTCCAAGAGTTTTGTTGGCAAGAACAAAATTTTTCTTGCTGATTTTGCTGCAAGGACGTACTGGAATGCCTCGAAAGATGGTAGATTGTGTAGAAACTTCTGGAACTTGCAAGAATATGCTAGAATGCATGGGTGAATTCTAGGCAAGTGTAGAAGGCAAGGGAGAATTCTAGAGAGGCTTGGAAGCTTGAAGAATTGGATAGAAAAGTAGTAACTTTCTAGAACTCTCTACCTTGTACTTGTAAGAGAACATTCTAGTCCACCATTCTCCACCACATGTTAAGGAGGTTGAGCAACTATAAATAGGCCCTTAGGCATTTATTTTGTACATGGAGTGAAAGAGAGCATACTTGACCCTTTGAAGCAAGTCTTTGTACTAGAGTTTCCTTTTGTAAATAATAAAGTTTTCTTTAGCTATTTTTTCAATTCTTGTGCTTTTTACTTATGTGCTTGACTTGGTTACTTGGTGGGAATGCTGACTTAGTTCGAATTTAGGTAAATAATTGAGCTAAGTACCACACAATTGTTGAATGATATAAATAACTTTGTGAGAGTCTACTTGCTTCTTTTTCTTTTTGTCTTTTTTGGGGCGCCATGCTTTTCTGATTTTCTTTTCATAATTCTTTTTTGTACAATATTAAAAAAAATCACATTGTTCAAAACTTAGAGAAAATTTCAGTCAACTATTTTATTTCAGTCAACCCTCAGAATTTTGTAACGTCATTGCACCCTTTGGGCCAAATTGAAATTAAGTTTTCTGGAAGGAAAGACAATGATGCCCTTACTTTGTTTTTTTCAAAAAAAATCCTTCAATCGTCGCAATAGCGCTGCAGCCGCTCAGTTGAAGCGGCCTCTGCTGACCGGTCCTAAAGCTAATTCAGTGCTGAAAGAAGACAATGGGATAAATTATTGAGCCGTAAGAGGACAAAGCGAACATGATAATAGCAACAAAAGGTGTCTAAAAAGCTTTGGCCGCAAGGAATCACAAGAATTTAAGTGTTTATGTTCAAAAGCTTAATGAAAGAGAAAAATGAGAGGGAGAGAGACTTTGAATCTTTCCCGGTTAGTATGTCAAATAACCACAATAAACAGTGTTAAAGTTACATAAACAAACTTAACATGGTTAACTCTTGGTGCAAGTTTTTTTTTCAAATTATAGATACTAACGGTTTTAGACAAAATAAACTTAATGAACAAGAAACAATAATTTTAAACTTTATGAAACGAAAACTTAAATAAAGACAAACTATAAGGATCAATAACAGTATTAACCTTTTTAATCAAAAATACGCCATAATCTACACTTATTTAATTATCAAAAAAATGCACTTATCAACATTCTCATAACCATAGTACAAAAAATCGGACCAGACTGGCCGGTCTGACTGGTGAACCGGTCCATGGTCCGATCTGGTTCATTGGAAAATCGGGGACCGGTTTGACCCGGATCAACCCGGTAAAAAACCAGGTTGGCCGGGTCACACATATTTTTTTTTTGCTTTTTTTTTAATGTGATTCCTTTGCTTTTTTTTTTTTTGAAAATTATGTTAAGGTCCTATGCAACAAAATTAATATTAGAAAGGTCTTAAAAGGTTTTTATTAGCAAGTAAAAGAGCATCATTGACAAGTGAATGAATTATCAGTAGCAACTTTTAAGACATTTCTGATATTAATTTTCTTGTGTAGGACCTTAATGCAATTTTTCTCTTTTTTTTATTGTTTTTATTAATATTTAGTGACAAAGGGAAGAATTAGTTGTTGTTTCTTTCTTTCCCTTTTTTTTACTACAAACATGATTTTTTTTTTATGATTGATTCTTAACGTTTTATGGTTGATGAATGGATTTTAGTGATGTTTTTTTTATTATGAATGATTATTAATTACAATAACTAAAAGATTTTAACTGATAAAGATGAATATTTTGAAATTAAACATTATTAAAAGTATTATATTTTAATATTATCAATTAAATGTCATTATTTTAATAGGTCGGTCTGACCCCAGTTTGACCCCGATCTGACCCATTAACCCTTGACCCACTGCCTCGACCGGTTCTGTGCCTGATCCGGTTTTTTGAACCTTGCTCATGACAATTGCCCTACCCGAGTTCGCTGAATGGTTCGTGCGTTATATCTCATATATATATATATATATATTAAATATATATGAAATAAAATGATTTGGGCCCAAAGTAAAGTTTTCAATATAAAGATTACGATATGGAAAATCTTTTAGTTTTCCCATGCGATACAATTGCTGACAACGATACCGTTTCATTTGATAAATGGAGTTATCGGAGAGAGGACTTGCAAAAAGTGAAGGGCTTCTTATGTGAAAGAAAATTGCCACTTTTGCTTTTTGGATTTGGTGTTTCTCAAAAGTGACAATGTGTTCATCAAAATTGCATGACTCTTGTTGTGTTGATCACCTTCTCCACTGAAGACTAATTTATTAAGTAAAATTATTTAGAGTGATTGATTTTTTAAACATTATGAAGAGCGAAGATTATGAGGGTATATTCATTATTCTTATGTGAAAATTTTGCAATATGATTCAAGGGCATTGTTGAAAAATATACAACAATCTCAATATATACTTGAAATAGTAATTTATTTAATAATGGATTGAATAAACATATTGACAAAAAATTCTCTTAATGCTATCTCTGCACTTAATGTAAGATCATTTATATAAATAATCTATGGATATTAAGAAAATTAGTTAAGTTAATTACTAACAATAAATTTATGTTGGTTTTTCTAAATTGTTTTTATTTAATCATGAACATTAGAATTACCTTGGTGAGACCCCCTTTAAGTTATAAAGTTAAGAGATAAAATAAATTGAGATCTCATATCTAAGATCAAATCCAATCCAACTAGATCTTAATTATATTAAGATTAAACATAACTATATTTAAATAATATATGACAGTGTTGTTGTTTGTTTAGTCATTGTTTTATTGTTGGCAAAAAGGAAAAATAGAGTCATGGTTAAAATATGGATGATAGTAACAACAATAATAAAGTCTTATTCTATTAGGTGAAGTAAGCTATATGGATTACACAACATCATTAAGCTCAATTAAAACCAAATTCATGAGGATTTGGGTTGCTTTACTCTAAGCTTTAAAAATGTCGACCCAGGTTTTTATAAGAAAAAGTCATAAATGCGTTTAGATTTGAACAGCACTTTAACGCGCTGTTTAAATTTTGAATTTTAAAAGCTTTTTTTTAGGTGCAGTTTAAAAGATTAGCCTTGTGGTCTAAAAGATGCACTTTTTAAACTATGTCTTTTAGATGCGGTCTAAATGACTTAAAATTTATATTCTTATTTACAAAAATGTCACCGATCATTTTTTTTTAGATCTTATCCTCTAAATATGGTCTAAAAAGGATGGTCTAAATAAACATTTTTCTACTAGTGCAGATACTTGCTTAAATGTTCCTTTTGAGAAGGGCTATATTTAATGTTAATAATATTTTAAATAAAATTACCTCTTCTAAAATAATAATTGTGCCTAACAAGAAAAAAAAGTAAAAAAATTATTTTCTCGGAAGTAAGCATTGTGATAAGGAATTTTTTTTTTTACTTTTCTTATGCTGCCAATAAATGGAAAAGGCATTTGGCAGGAGAGGGATGGAGAAGAAATTTTTTGTTGTTTCCCAAATACTTTTACAATGTATCACATATATTTAAAACAAAATTATTTGGAGGTCAAAGACAATAGTGAAGATGTATGAGATAAGGAATCTTTTCCTTTTCTTGTGTGGAAAAGTTTTCCAATATGTTGAGAGTGATTAACAAAACCACTACACAAAGACTAAAGTTTTTCAAACACATAGAACTATTGAGACTAGACATCATATATATCATACAGAAATTTCTTTGTAAATATTTTAACATAGGGGTTGAAAATTTGTCTAAAAAATTGAAAAATATCTCTCAAAACAAAATTTTTTGAGGTCAAAATCAAAGACAGAATTTCAAAGTGAAGATAAAGAGATTGGGAATCTTTTACTTTTTGGAAAGTTTGCCTATAAATTGAAAGTGATGGTCAAAGAAACTACTTCACAGATACTGGTAAAAACCAAAAGACTTTCAAATAGGTTTGAGTCAAAAAGATTTGGTGGTACTCTAAATTTATAATTTTTAACCGATAAATCATTTTAATAAAGAAACATGATAGGTAGAAATTTATCTTTATTTTATATTCTATATTAATTAAAACAAGAAATTTATTAAAAAAATATACAATTAAAACAGATTAAATATCTATAATACCTAATTTTCACTAGGAGCTGTAAATTATGGTGCTGCGCAAGGAACCACTTCCAAAAGTGAAGACTTTAAAATGGACCAAAGAGACAAGAAACTACATGAAATTATTAGTGAATTCATGTTCAAATTTTCATTAATGAATGTATATACATTTAGTACTCAATATTACATTGAACAAAATAACTTCCTAAGGATAATACTTATGCCTAGCAAAAAAGGAAAAAGTTTTATTTTATTTGAAGTAAACATTATGTTAGAGAAATTATTTTTTTGTGAAAAAGTCTGCTAATAAATTGGAAAGGCATTTGGCAACAGATGGATGGAGAAGAAATTTTTGTTGCGTCCCAATCATACAGTAATCAGAGAAGAAATTTTTCATTTGATTTCTCTGAGATTCAAAATTTTTGTTGAATATAATTTTTTTTGTTATGTTAGTTATATCTGATATAACGACTGATGAAGCATCTACAAGAGATTATATGCATAGATAATAATAATTATTACTTCTTTTTTTAAATATTTTAGTTATAATATAAATTAATATGTTCAAATAAATTTATGATGATTGGGAAATCTTTTACTTTTCTTAAAGGATATATTTGGGCAAAGAAAACTTTTGTGGGATTTTCTCAAACAAAAGTATCATAAACTTTATTTAGACATCTAAATCTGGATCATCTACTAAGAATAATGTAAAATCATGATATACATCAATAAAAGTTCAATAATTATTAAGATTTTATAGTAACTCATCCTGCTTAAAATGAAAATCTTCATGATAAATATATGAAGAAAATTATAAAAAATAGACCCCTAAAAAAAATAGTAACTTCGTATCCTTGCTATTAAATTTTTATGACACGTATAATACTCAACATGCCTATAAACCAAATAGTTTTACAATGTATAACATATATTTAAAACAAAATTATTTGGAGGTCATAGTGTTACACTCTCTTTAATCCTGCCCATTCTAAATTTATTTAGGCAAAAAAAAAAAAGTCCTACTTACATAAAATAACTTTTGCTCACATTTGTTAAAATAAGATTTTCCAAAAAATTTTGAAACTTTCTAAACAACTTTTATATAAAGCTGTTTTTGGAAGGATCCACTAAGTCAGATTTGATCTTGAGATCTATGGGTTATAGACCCACCAGGCTTCTTCTGTGAATTCCTTTTGTTTCATATTATTATGTATATAATTTGTACAATTACATCTACATACCACTAAGCCATCCAGGTTTATATTAAAACAAATCTTTAACTATTGATTTAAAACCAAAATGCATATGCAAAAGGGGAAGGAGTTTCTTCCATCTTCTAAGCTTCCCTTGTCATTAACTCAATGGCTTTTGAGCTACCCGCCTTAACTGTAGTTTGTGAGAGAAGGTAAGATTCAAAAATCTCTATAGAAAACATAGTTTATCAAATAATCATATATAGAATTCACAATCATACAAAAACAAGCCAAATGTTCATACGGATATCATTTCACATAACACCCTAAACCTCTAGAGGGTTCATATAACACCCGTGCACCTTCGGAGGGGGCCCAAGGGAAAAACATTCCCAAGGGACTTCATCACATTACGCATAACATATATGGCACAAACAAGCATGCTGAATTAAATACATAAGAATAAAATAAAGAGGGTTTCTACCTGTCTGACTCCCTTCGTTTACCGTTACCTTTCTAGGTATTCCCTTTTCTAGTCTTCCTCGGGGTGTTCGAGTAGATGACAAATCCTATAAACATAAACGTATAATATTACGTTAATTATGTATTTATGAAGCTTAGTTTAGCTCCTCTTTCTCTCTAAACCTCATTTCTACCCCTTTACATTAATTCTATTTCTTTGACATTTAAATTTTTAATAACTTTGAAAAATCATAATTATTCTATAAAATTTCAATTACAATGGTTCAAGCTTTTATGTGAAGCTCTTCTTATTCTCTTTCAAGGATAATTACCATTCACTAATTATTATCAACACATATTAACAAATCAGTGCTCAAAAATTGCTGCTTGGTAACCAACTTTTCTAATTTTTCCAAATTTAAGAACCACACTTCATTGGTTTATAACTTACAACCTATTTATCCAAATAATGCATTTTAGTACTTATTTTAAAGCTTATTATGAGTAATATTTGCTTATCAAATTTCATGATTAACAAAAACCATTGGTCCTGTTAAATGTACACCTAAATACAGTAGTCCATAAACTCAATTAAATGCTGTACCAGAAATTCTCCAATTTTCTACATGCATATTTAAAAATTCATAACTTAATCCACTAAAATTCAAATGCAGTGATTCCAAGCTCTACTTAAAGCTCTTTTCATCCTCTATAATGGAAAAATAATGATCAGTATCAAAGTTGTCTCCTCACTTCATCAAACCAGCGAAATTTTCTACTATTTCATTAGAAAAATATCATTTTACAGTTTCTCTGAACCTCTTTAAAAAATTCATAACATACACTCCACTCATCCAAATATTATGTTTTTTTGATTTATTTTAAAGCTTGAGATGTGCACTAAAAGATCACCAAATTTCATGGGCAGAGGAGGTCGTTTGACCAGTTTAAAATTCACCCAATGTCAGCTGCTTAGATTATAAGTTTTCAAAATAAGACTTTGTTCCAGATTTCTAAAACTGTAACTGCTTTAAAAAAAATTCATTTCCATGGATTCTTGCACTCACAATGACATATAAATAGAGAAACAGATTATGGCTTTTCCTTCACTCCCTCTTTAAAACCAAACAATTTTTCCTTAACTTGAATCAGTTTAAATCCTTAAGGAATGAAGCTGGACAGCAGCACCTTATGCCAGTGAATATTCCAACTCCTGAACACTATCCTTAACACAAACCTGAAAATATCAACATATAAGCTTTGGAGTATTATTCTCAAGTTCAGGTTCTTAGTTTTATTCATGATTAAGTACTTTAAGCTGCCCTTTGTCAGTCATTTCAAAAGAACACGAAGGCTCACTCCAGGAATAGAAAGGCCATGACAAATCCAAGTCTTGTCGCTCAAATAAACATTTCCAAGCCTCCACTAGTGGAACCATACGGTTCCTTTTTGTTTTAGCCTCTAAGCAATTTGCAATTATATTTTCTTGCCTTTGTCCATATTTGCTTCTTGAATTCAATGCTAAACTTAACAGGCTCAGTGGCCACAAAACAGAACCGAATATTTCTCTAATACAAATAAGCAAACAAACTTTAAATATTGTCATTTCAACTAATTAACACCAATACCGCGGATTAAAGTGTGATTGTGTTTCCATTTACTTTTCTTATAGACATCCAAGGCATTTTTTTTTCCAGAGAGAATAAATCTCTCTGCTTCGGTAACAGAAGAAATAATCCCCATGAACTCAAAACCAACAATATCATTTGGTCAACACGATAAGAGGAAGAGCAAACCCATGCAAGACCGAAAACAACTCAATACTCAGCTATCCCTCTTATTAAATCATGAAATAGCAGCTCGGTGGTCATAAAACAGGAACCCAACTCAGAAACTAAAAACACGTTCCCTCAAACTCACACAATCAGTCAACTTATCATGTGAAAAGTTTGATCAAGCTTGAGGAAGCTCTCACTTTCCACTTGCAGTAATTTAATCGGTGAATCTTCACTGATTTCTCAATATTTCACAAACTCAAACCCACCCCATATGAATCGGAAAACAGAGAATGGAGGAGAGTTTGGAGAACTCACCTAACCAGAATCAGTAATTGCATGTGTCAGGACCCTTCCTCCGGTGAGTTTTCACGGCGCCGTCCGACGCACTCTGCTCTCTCGCTCACTCTGCTCTCTCGCTCTCGCTCTCGCTGTGCTGGTCTCCACGGGGAAGAGAAGATGGGAATGAATGAATTAAAAGAAACTGAAGGTTGGGGGGGGGGGTTTTAAGTGCTGTGCACGTGAGTTTCCCATTTTAACATTCTGACCCCTGTTCTTTTCTCTTTTTTTCTTTTTTTTCCAATAGTTCCACAATTGCAATAATATATGTCAGCAAGTAACCTTTTCTCCAAATTTTACCCTCAATGATTATTATCATGAATTTTGGACAATTTTTCTTGTACATATTTTTTTTTGAGTGAAAATATGTATATTACTCATAACTAGCTAAACAAACAACTCCATTGTCATAAATTATTTAAATATAGTTATGTTTAAAAAATTATTTTGATATTTATTTATGTTTGATGAATTATGCTATCTTATAGTAACAACGAAGTGAGTAATGAGTAGAGAAGAACATTTCCATGTAATTTGCTTGGTATTCAGAATTTCCTATATATCTATACTTTTCATATCACTCTATAACTGTATTGAATGAGTACAAGATTTTACTTGCAATTCAAGAAACGAATGAAATTTTATTTTTAGTTATAATATTGATATATATATATACATATATAATGACACTAAATGAAGCATCAAGTAACAATTTACATACATATTTTTATCTTTTATGATAGCATTTATATATACTATTAATTTAAATTATTGTTGTCATTATTTTAAAAAGATTTTAGTTGAAAAATTTATGTGTTTGGTTGGTAAGGGGGATTTATTTTCATTTGTGGTGAACATATTGAGATGAAGAAGCTTTTACTTTTATCTTTTTTTAAAATATTCATAAATATAATCCAGTATATCATAAAATCCACCCTTATTTAATTATAAAATATGTACTTGTTAAAAATGTCATATATATATATATATTGTCCTACCTAACAATTTTTTCATCCTACCCAATAATTTTTTTGTCCTACCTAACTTGTTGTGTTTTCATTGGGCAAAGTAGGCCTCCTAAAAGTGGATGACGCCCAAAATGCATCACAAGCAAACAACAACATAACATCAGTGAAAAATGGGCAACAAAATGAAGTATTGATAATGATTGATAACTAGATGTATTCCAATAATTTAATACTGAGGATGTTCAAAAGATGTGTAGAAATAATATCACTCACTTTTTTTAATTAGAAATTTTGAAGAAAGTTTAGAGTGTTAGGTGGCAAGAGAGAATGATGGACATAGAAATGAAAGCTTCCATCCACACTAGAGAGACCTCTACTATAACATTGTAAATATTAACATTTATGTGAAGAGATGCATATAGATTCATAAAAATCAGACACCACTAAGAAAATGGTCATGGGTTTCTGCAACAATTCTTGCATTCTTATTTTGCTATGGTTGCTTAGCTTACTAACAAATCATTCTTGAGGAGATAGATTGATGTAATTGGACATCAATTGTTTGCAATGACATAACCGATAATATTCTTCAATTTCATCTCAACACTTCACCTGCTAACTACTACTATTATGTTGATGAGACACCATGGTTTGGTGGTGAAATACATCCTTCAATACTTGATTTGAAACATTTGAGTTACTTAGACTTGAGTGGCAATGACTTTAGGAGCACACAAATTCCAAGCTTTCTTGGCTCACTGAAGAACTTGAGATATTTTGATCTCTCCAGTGCAGGACTCAATGGAAGCATTCCTCACCAAATTGCAAATCTTTTGAGTCTGATCTATCTTGACATTGGAGGTAATTTATTTACTAGAAATATTCCTCATCAAATTGGGAATCTGTCAAGTCTACACTATCTTGATCATGAGGGGGGTTATGATAGGGATAGGTCATCACTCTTTCTAAATCTTCAGTGGCTTTCATCTCTTTTTTCATAGAACTATCTTGTCTTATGTTCACTTAATCTATTCAATGCATATGATTGGTTACATTTTTGTGCAATCACTTTCCTTGTTGAGAGATTTACACTTGACATCGTGTACTCTTCATCATCATTTTGATCTAACCATTATTACCAACTTTACATCTTTGGCAATCCTTGATCTTTATGATTCTTATGATCTTCCATTCCAAGGTGGATTTTTCAGCTGAAAAATTTGGTTTCTCATCAACTAAGAGTAATCATTTGCATGGTTTTATCCCAGATGGCATTCAAAACCTCACTTTCATTGAAGATCTTAATTTATCTGACAATGCCTTCAATAATTCTAGCCATGAATGGTTGCATAGCTTGAATAGCCTTAAGTCTCTTTCTCTATCTTCAAATGAGTTGAATGGATCAATTTCTACTGCAAATGGGAACTTGACTTCTTTGGTTACTCTAGATTTATCAAATAATCAGTTTGAAGGGCCAATTCAAAGATCTTTAAGAAACCTTTGTAACTTGAAAAGTGTTTCTTTTTCAAAACAAGTTTCCAAAATATTGGTAATAATTTCAGGATGTGTTTCAAACACACTAGAGAGTTTGTCCATATCCAGCTCAAAATTGTATGGCCATTCGACAAGCCAAATTGGGAGTTTCAAAGATCTTCTTTATCGTGATCTTTCTGACAATTCTTTTGTTGGTGAAATTCCTAAATCTTTAGGAAATTTCACCTCGTTGAATCGCCTTTATCTCTTTGGGAATCAATAATGGGAATTTTTTTGATGTTATAGGATCCCTTTCTGCATTACAATCACTTTACATAGGTGGTAATCTTTTTTTAAGGAGAGGTGATTGAAGACCACCTTGCCAATTTTACAAGGCTACATATATTTTTAGCATCAATAAACAAAGTCAATTTATAAGTGTGTCCCAATTGGAATCATTCGTTTTAAGAGTAGAAAGGCTTGTACATGGCCTCATGGAATTTAGGTCCTCACATCTCATCATGGACAAAATCACTCAAGTGTCATGAAGAGTTGTCTATAGCCAACAACAACATCTCTGATTCCGTTCCCACGTGGGTGTGGGATACATTTCCACATGCATTTTGTTTTAATTTCTATAACATTAATAACTATGGAGATCTTTCTCATACAATGAAGAATCCCATCAATGTCTCAATCATTGATCTAGCCTTAAACAACTTAAGTAAAACAAATCACCCATTGTGTTAGAGTTAGACCTCTCAAATAATTTATTTTCTAGGTCCCTAGACTCCTTCCTATGTCAAGGAATAGTAAATCAAATGGGTTTATAATTTCTCAATTTGGAGTCAAATAATCTATCAGGTGAAATACTTGATTGCTGGATGACGTTGCCAAATATAATGTTTGCTAAGTTTGATAGCAACAATTTTAGTGGGAACTTTCTCCATTCTTTAGCATCCTTGCCTTGGCTCAGTTCATTGCGACTTTGTCATAATGCACTCTCAGAAAATTTTCCTACTTCCTTGAAGAATAGTGCTGGATTGGTTTTTTTTGGATCTTAGTGAGAATCAATTAACAGGAATGGTTCCACTGTGGGTTGGACATGACCTTTTGAATTTGAAGGTCTTTCTCCTCAAATCAAACAAATTCATTGGTTGCATTCCTAGATAAATATATTTTTTGAATTCGCTACAAATGTTGGATCTTGTAGAGAACAACTTGACATGATAAATACCAAAAAGCATCAACAACTTGATTATTATGCTCATCACGAACAATAGTTTTGAATCATTCATTGAGGCTCGAGGGAATGACACTCTGTATTCCATAACTGATCTGCTCCTTGTCTTGAAATGAAGGCTTGATGACTATACATTTCCAAGTCTCATCATCAGCATTGATCTTTCAGATAACAAATTATATGGTTAGATACCATATCAAATTACAAGTCTCATGAGGTTGCAATTTTTGAACTTGTTCAACAACTTTCTGCATGATGAAATCTCTCAAAGTATAGGCAATATGAGATCATTGCAGATAATAGATTTCTCAAAAAATAAACTCTCTGGTGAAATCCTGCCAATAATTTCCAATTTGAATTTCCTAAGTAAGTTAAACTTGTCTTACAATTATTTGAGAGGAAAGATTCCAACGGGCACCCAGTTGCAATGCTTTGAAGGAGACAATTTTGTTGGACATGGTCTGTGTGGCCCTCCACTACCTAAAAAGTGCATTGAGCATGATGATGTCCCCAACCATCGCGATAGTGAGAAAGAAGCTCATGATGGAAATGGAGTGAACTGGTTTTATGTGAGTATGTCATTGGGATTTGTTTCAGAATTTTGGGTATTAGTTGGTCCTTTGCTCTATAGTAAATCTTGGAGGTACACTTACTTCCAGTTCCTAGATGGCATGCAATACAAGCTTCAATCTTTTTGGTGGTAGGATGGAAAATTATAGCTATTTTTTTATACGCTTTGTAAACATTTTGTATAAAATAGCTTTTTTTGTTATACCAATTAGTTTTGAGCTTTTGAATAACCACGTTTGTTGAATTAGTTCTATCTAGGAGCATTGATCATGTATACGGTTTATCTTTTCTTTACCAAACGTATTGAATTTTGTCATGGGAGGTACACTACTATTTAAATCCTCTCCAAATTTATGCCTTATATATACAGAAGTCTACTATTATTTGTTTATCATACTAGGGGAGGGGAATTGTTTTTGAGTTGGATTTCAAAAATTAGAGATGTGGGCCTAAAAGCTTTGAATTAATTTTTCTTACTTTTTTCCTAACACATTTCTTTGTTAAAATTTAATAACTCAATTTCTTCAAATATTTGTTTTACTTCAACTCACAAATTTTTCCTCCTCTTTAAATCCTTCCTACCAAAAAGCTTGTTAATTGATGGTATGAATGAAATCCATGTATGTATATAGTATATTTAGGAATGATAGCAAATATGAATAGCTTGCTGGTAATTAATTGATATTTTTCACTATAAAATATATGGATGCCATTCTTTAAAATCTTAATCAAAATTGATCTCTATTTATTCGTTGTGGAATTACCCTTTTGAGCTCTATTCAGTAAGAATTAATAAAAAATTTCAATTTGATTTTTCTTAATCAATATCTATATTTATTTGGTTTTGACAAAAAATATAATAATATTGTTCCAAAACTTTCTCATAAAAGCGTTAAGAGTTGTAACTCTTCCATAGTGGTGTCTCACTAATGGCTTGAGCCCCCGAATGGAGGCCTTCTTCACCCTCCACCCAAGCTGCACAAAAGGCCTAAAGCCAATCCCAAGGAACAATAGTGAAGCTTCATAGGGTTTTTTTGTCCATATGCACCTAGTTTGCATCTTCACCTTGGTAAGAATTCCTGCAAGAATTGATGAAATTTCACAAGATAAGAAGGTTATCTGCGGAAATGTTTTGGTATAAAACTTTAAACGCAAAAAAAAAAATGCTATAATTTGTCTAATAGTGTTAGCATTCTTAAAAAATGGTTAAAATGTAGGGAAAAATCACCCACTAAGAAATTAATTGAAGAATGCGACCTGTTCAATTGCACATGTGGAAGTTCAATTACATATATGAAAACTCAATTGTACATAACGTGAAAGTTTAATTGCACATGTGTGGAATGTTTTGTTTTACAATTAACTTTCTAATAGGAGACTTTTCTCCAATTCTCTCTAAAACATATCCATCATGCTTTAAACTAATTAAGCTTAAAGTTCACTCTCCTTCATTTGTTGATTTCCATACTATTGCTATTCTAATTTCATATTCATCTCACAGCTCAAGCAGACACTAAATGAGCCAACAACCCTCATTTGGATACTGATATGAGCATGTCATACTTTTTACCTGCAAGGTGTATTTTTAACAAAATTTAGAAGAGGTGCATGTATGTGATTTATTATTTTTTCCAGAGAATATTCTAAAGATAATTGGACACTTGTATCGTTAAAAATAGAAAAATATGTATAATTTTGACAAATGTTTATTTTTGCTCTTTTTTATAAATAGCTGTCAGGCAACGTTTCGAGCCTTCACGGTTTCTACTCCTTTCTTTGTTTCTTTGTTTCTTTTTTTTTTGTTATTCATGGTCAAAAGAGGAGAATTCAATTTCTTTAAAATTTTTTTGGTTGACTGTTACCTTTTTTTTTGTTGTAGCTTTTTATTTTGGGGTTAAAATTTGAATGAGCATTGAGTAGGTCACGTCCTTTCTGTAAATGGCATTGCATATGTATTCAAGCAAGTTGAAACTGAATTGTTGACCTTTGAATATTGTCTCAAAGGAAAATCAATTCAGCCACAATTTCGAGGAAGAAGAGCTCTTTTTTGTACGTCTTAAATTAAAATATTTTGAGAGAATTGGGGATAAATCTTCCATTGACAAATTAATTAGAGAATGTGGTATATCATTGCGCCCTTGTGGAAGTTATATTGTATATTGTGCAAATCTAGTTGTATATTGTGAGAGCTTAATTGCATAGGGAATGTCAGTTACATAATGGGGAATCTTAATTGCATAGAGCATGGAAGCTCAGTTGTATAATATAGAAGGTTAATTAATTACATAATTTAGAAGGTACCATTTTATGATTAATTTGATAATGGGAGATTTATCTCCAATTCTCCCACATATTTTTTCACTTTTACATTTAGAAGACTTTAAATGATTTTAAAAATGGTATAATGTTAATTTAGGCTTGATGGAAATATCCAAAAAATTGTCAATTTGGGCTAGTATATATAACTGAAATGATTAAAAAAATGGTATACTTTGTTTTTTTGGAAAAATACTTATTAAATCCAATCGAAATATGCAAATTTTTATTCAGGCCTACACTTTTATCAAATATCTAATAAGGCTTATAAGCCTTACTAGAGATTTCTGAATGTTGTTAAAAGACCATAATATCCCTTTGTCATTAAAAACAAAAACTGAAAATATGTGTGTCAATTTTTTAATTATAAATTCTCTTTATCCTAATGCCAAAATATACACCTTCTTGAATTATTAAGATATCAACTTTTAATTTAGAGTTGGCTTTTAACAATATTAAAAATATATTCTGATAATTTCTCTTTTAATCCTAAATTATAAATTGCTATTTTGTTCTAAATTTTTGCCAAAAAAATTGCTATGAAAGGTTTATACAAAAATTTTGGTTTTGAAAGATAATTTTTAGATTGTTACTTTGTTTTTGAGTTTTTTGCTATTTTGTTCTGAATTTTTGTAATATTTTATTCAATTTTTATTTATTTTGTTATTTTTAATATACAAACGAGTAACAAAAGCAAATGAACATTTTAGTAACTATTATGACAAAGAATCATTATCTTGTGTGCACTTTTCAAGAAAATTAAAATATAAAGGAAAGGCATGGAGTAAGGAAGAAAGATAATGTAGAAAAAATAATAAAGAGAAAAAGAGTTAGGTCATAAAAAGGAGAAAAACGGAAAGGGTATATATATGTAAAATTACAAAATTCAAAAATACCAAATAAGGCCTACAAGACTCATTAGGTATTTAATAAAAGTGTAAGCCTAAATTAGAATTTATGTATTTCAATTGGATTTATTTAGAATTCTTCCTTTTTTTCATGCCAAGAAAAATTGAATTAAATGGAAGGGGTTGATTATGTGTGATGATTTAAGGTTTGAATTTGCATCGGTGGAGGTGAAATATTAATATAACTAGCAGAAAGTTTATGTAGAGAGCAAAAAAAAAAAAAAACTATGCAGTCGTATTTAATTATCAATGAGGAAAACTAATTTAAAAAAGTTATGGGAAGAGAATATTTGGAACCATCACTCACAAACTAAAAGAATAAAAAAAACGAGAGAAGACTTGCAAAATATGAAGACTTTGAAATGTACAGAGGATCAAGGAATTATCATAATATATAGTGACAAACAATTATTTTATTGGAAGTAAACATTACGGTAGGGAATTTTGTACACTTTCATTTTGCGGAAAAAATTGCTAATGAATATAATTAAAAAGGCATTTGGCAAGGGGTGATGGAGAAGAAAATTCCATGATTCTTCTTTTCTTCATCAATTAGTCTTCTATCACACAGTGAGTAGAGAAGGAAATTTTCACTAGTAGAAAAATGCTTATTTAGACCGCCCTTTTTAGACCGCATTTAGAAGATAAGGTCTAAAAAAATGACCGGTGACATTTTTGTAAATAAGAATACAAACTTTAAGTCATTTACACCGCACCTAAGAGGTGCGGTTTAAAAAGTGCCTCTTTTATACCGCACCTCAGAGGTGCGGTCTAGAAAGAATATCTTTTATACCGCACCTAACAGGTGCGGTTTAAAAGATGCACTCTTTAGACCGCACCTCTTAGGTGCGGTTTAAAAAGTGTTTTCAAAATTTAAAATTTAAATAGTGCGCTCAGGTGTTGTCCAAATCTAAACGCATTTCTGACTTTTTCTCCCAAATATCTCGATCGACATTTTTAAAGCTTAGAGCAAAGCAACCCAAATCCTCATGAAAACTCAATTCCACAGATAAATTACTTTAAAGTATCGAAGCAAAACCACCTGACGCAGTCTACCTCTTTTGTCTCTGTGTAATTAGCTCTAATATTCCAACCAAATTTCTGTTTTCTTTTTGTTGGGGATGATTGTTTGATTTGTATCACAGGAGGTGCTTTAACTTCTGATTTTTTTTTATTCCTTTTTATACATAATAACGTTCATCTACCTCGATCCTTCCATGGATTCTGACTTATGGACTTCACATCTTGCCTTGATGAATTTTGCCTCGTCCACTATTTATGGCTTCTAAATTTCATCTTTCCCTTCTTCCATCTAAGATAAGCATTTTTGTTTGCAATTGGTTATGGCAGACATTTAATTGATTATGGCACGATGAAGAGGAAGCAGAAAGAGAAGAATAACTGAAACGTGAGCAAGCGAGGAAGAGGGATGTTGAGCTTCGTTTGGAGCAGCTGTCATGACTTCTTCTAACTGAATGCAAGCTGATCTTGAAGATCTTGAGGATCTAGACAGGCAGATCTTGGAGAGTGCAACCATGGCTATGAAGATCAGCGGTTTGTCCTTTGCCACCCTCAACGACATCAACAAGCCACTGCCCTTGGATGATCTGCAGAAATAGGGGAAGTCGAGGTTTGAAGGATGCTTCGCCAGTGGCCAGGGAAGCCGATGTGAAGGTGGAAAGCTCCTCATCACCGGCAATGATGGAGAGCAATGACGGAGAGCGACGGATCTAGGCAGCAAAATGATTTTTTTTTAAAAAAAGGAACATTTTAGACCGCATGCAATACATGCGGTCTAAAAGTGTAACTTTTTAGACCCCATGTATATGCGGTCTAAAAGCTTCCTGACTTTCTAAACCTCTCTTATCTAAACCGCACCAAGGTGCAGTCTAAAAAGTCATTTTTGTGCGGTTTAAAAAGCCTTTTTTCCACTAGTGTTTATTTATGAAAATTTGAATTCTTTGTCAAAGACAGATCCCAAAAGGTCCAACACACATGTATATAGACTATAGACCCTTTCAAATTATCATTGTGGAATTTTTGCTTTAGGAGGAAGCTGAGTCCACCTCAACTTTTCATAGTGAAGAATATGAGATTGACACGTATCTTACTCAACATGCCTATAAACCAAGTAGTTTTACAATGTATCACATATTTAAAACAAAATTATTTGGAGGTCAAAGACAATAGTAAAGAAATGTGAAATAAGGAATCTTTTATTTTTCTTATGTGGAAAAGTTTGCTTATATGTTGAGAGTGATTGACAAAACCACTACACAAAGACTAAAGTTTTTCAAATATATATAGAATTATTGAGACTAAACATGATATATAGTGCTTATAGAGAATATTTTAGTTAATAGGAGAAAATTTGCCATTATGATTATTGTTAATTAAACTAGCGAGTTGATTCTCTGAGTTTACCATTTTTATGTTCGTAGTTTATAAAATCGTGTTAATTCATGTTAAAGTTGTGTTAGTTATAAACTTGATTGAACTCATGAGTTTACATATTAAATTTACCATTTTTATGTTTCTAACTTACAAAATATACCATGTCAACTTCCTTCTAAACCTATGTTTGCGTTTTGAATTTGATTATGTTTAATGACTCAAAATATAAACTTTATAAAAATTATTTCTTGAGTATGATAAACTATGGATGTTGATAGATTTGATTTTAATTATTTGGATTAAAATTATATTTAAATCATATTATAGAAATTTTCATATGTTAATTATTTAATCATATATTTTTAATAACTATTTTTTGACTTTACGATCCAAATCTATATCCTTATGATGGGTTTGCTTAAAGACTAGCCTTGATTATACCTATAATTATGGACACATTTTTCATTTTATTTGAAGAAATTGCTGCGGGGAATGCTCTACTTTTCTCACGTTGAAAAAGATTTGCTATTAAATTTCCTTTGATTTTTTCTGGAAGTGACAATAAGTCCATCTCTCTCTCATTGAAATTTACTTTATTAAGTAGAGTTTAAACTTATATATATTTACTATATTTTTATAGTTATTAGTAAAGAAAGAACTTTTATTTTGCATTTTTGAAAAAAATATTTTTACATCCCGTTCTATTTTCATTGTATTACACGCTACACCAATAAATTGAATCGTTATTTTAACAAGTAACATAAAAATTTACATACTTGAATCCATGTTCTACTTTTCTTATGAGAAATAAGGGTATTTTTCATTTTTTTTTCACTTTTAACATATGCATTATATTTAACTAATTTTAATCAACTTTTATTAACACAATTAAGTTAAGTCTCTTCTGAAAATGAACTGAGTAGTTACCTAGGATGCAAAGGAATTAAATTACGTGCAAGATTAATAGGCCCACCTCTAGTTAACTATTAAATTGATATTTAATTAATCGTACATTTTTTGTTTTTTACAAATTTTCAAAAGTTGGAAGAAAAAGGTCATGTCTCACGCAATGGCATAACTTCACTTTATTTTTAAATTTCCTTGAGGTTTATCAACCACGGTCAAACAAAATTAATTGGGTCCAACGAAGCAATTCAAAGGGAAAATTAATTTAAATAGAGATAATCTTTTCTTCTATGTAGAAATTTTGCATAAAGTTTAGGGTGTTAGGGGGCAAGAGAATGATGGACGTATTAGAAATGAAAGCTTCCATGCACACATAAAAGACCCTTTCTAATATTATAAATATTAACACATATGTTAAGAGCTGCATATAGATGCACAACAATCAAGAACCACTGAGAAAATCATCATGGGTTTCTCTAACAATTCTTGTGTCCTTACTTTGTTGTGGTTGCTTAATTTACTAATAAATCATTTGTGCATATGCAAAGCATCTGATCAAGTTCTTTGCATTTCAAGTGAGCGGCAAGCCCTTCTTAATTTCAAGCAGCATCTTCAAGATCCTTCAGGAAGGCTCACCTCTTGGTCTGAGATGACAGATTGCTGCAATTGGACCTCGATCATTTGCGACAACATAACCGGCCATGTTCTTCAACTTCATTTGAGAACTTCACCTCCTTACGATGATTTTGATGCTGATGGGACATCTTGGTTTGGTGGAGAAATACATCCTTCAATACTTGATTTGAATCATTTGAGTTACTTGGACTTGAGTGGCAATGACATCAGTAGCATACAAATTCCAACCTTTCTTGGCTCGTTGAAGAGTTTGACATATCTTAATCTCTCTACCACAGGACTCACTGGAATCATTCCTCACCAATTTGCGAACATCTCAAGTTTGATCTATCTTGACCTTGGAGGTAATTATTTTACTGGAAAGATTCCTCATGAAATTGGGAACCTGTCAAGTCTATACTATCTTGATCTTGGGGCGGATTACTATTATGGCATGCATTGGATATCAATCTTTCCAGAAAATCTTAAATGGTTACCATCACTTTCTTCACTCAAATATCTTCATTTAAGTTTTATGAATCTATCCAATGCATTTGATTGGTTGCAAGTTTTGCAATCACTTCCCTTGTTGACAGAGCTACACTTGACATGGTGTTCTTTTCATCATCATTTTGATCCGGCCATAGTTAACAACTTTACATCTTTGAAAATCCTAGATCTTTCTAATTCTTATGATTTTGGGGATTCTTCCATTCCAAAGTGGATTTTTCAACTGAAAAATCTGGTTTCTCTTTGATTAAGTGATAATCAATTACAAGGTTTCATCCCAGATGGTATTAAAAACATCACCTTCCTTGAAGATCTTGATTTAAATGACAACGCCTTCAATGATTCTATCCCTGAATGGTTGTATTGCTTGAATAGCCTCAAATCTCTTTCTCTATCTACAAATAAGTTGAATGGATCAATTTCAAATGCAATTGGGAACTTGGACTTCTTTAGTTACTATTGATGTGTCAGATAATCAATTTCAGGGGCCAATTCCAAGCTCTTTAAGAAACCTTTGTAGCTTGAAAAGTGTTTCTTTCTCAAACAACAAATTCAATCAACAAGTTTCTGAAATATTAGCAATAATCTCAAGCTGTGCTTCAAACACACTGAAGAGTTTGTCCATATCCAACTCAAAACTGTATGGCCATTTGACAAGCCAAATTGGGAGTTTCAAAAATCTTCTTTATCTTGGTCTTTCTGAAAATTCTATTGTTGGAGAAATTCCTAAGTCTTTAGGAAACCTCACATCTTTGAATCACCTTTTTCTCTCTGAGAATCAATTCAATGGGAATCCTTTTGATGTTATAGGATCCCTTTCTGCATTACAATCACTTGACATAGGTGGTAATCTTTTTCAAGGAGAGGTGACTGAAGACCACCTTGCTAATTTCACAAGGTTACATTCATTTTCTGCAGGAAGAAACAAACTCATTTTAAAAGTGGATCCCAATTGGAATCCTTCTTTTCAAAAGTTGAAAATCTTGGGCATGAACTCATGGAATTTAGGCCCCCATTTCCCATCATGGACAAAATCACTCAAGTGTCTTGAAAAACTATCCATTGCCAATAGAAACATCTCTGATTCTATCCCCACCTAGGTGTGGGATGCATTTCCACATGCTTCTTATTTTAATTTTTCCAACAATAATATCTATGGAGATCTCTCTCATACAAGGAAGAATTCCATTAATGCCTCATCCGTTTACCTAGCCTCAAACCACTTAAGTGGTCATCTTCCCAACATATCGTCTAATGTGTTAGACTTGGACCTCTCAAATAATTTGTTTTCTGGGTCCCTAAACTCCTTCCTATGTCAAGGAAAAGTAAAACAAATGGGTTTAAAATTTCTTAATTTGGAGTCAAATAATTTGTCATGTGAAATTCCAGATTGCTGGATAACGTGGCTAAATCTAATGTCTGTTAAGTTTGATAGCAACAGTTTCAGTGGGAACTTGCCCCAATCTTTGGGATCCTTACCTTGGCCCGGTTCATTGCGAATTCGCAACAATGCCCTCTTAGGAAATTTTCCTACTTTCTTGAAGAACAACACTGGATTGTTTTTCTTAGATCTTAGTGAGAATCAATTATCAGGAATCATTCCATTATGGGTTGGACATGACCTCTTGAATTTGAAGGTCTTTCTCCTCAGATCAAACAAATTCATTGGAAGCATTCCTAAACAAATATGTTATTTGAATTCTCTACAAATGTTGGATCTTGCAGAGAACAACTTAACAGGACAAATACCAAAATGCATCAACAACTTGACTGTTATGCTCATCATGAACAATAGTTTACAATCATACATTTTGGCTCGAGGGAATCGCACTATCTATACCATAACTGAAGTGCTCCTTGCTTTGAAAGGAAGGCATGATGTTTATAATTTTCCAGGCCTCATCATGAGCATTGACCTTTCAGATAACAGATTATATGGTCAGATACCATATCAAATTACAAGTCTCATAGGGTTGCAATTTTTGAACTTGTCCAACAACTTTCTGCATGGTGAAATCCCTCAAAGTATAGGCAATATGAGATCATTGCAGATGATAGATTTCTCAAAAAATAAACTCTCTGGTGAAATTCCTCCAACCATTTCCAAGTTGAATTTCCTTTACAAGCTAAACGTGTCTTACAATAATTTATCTGGAAAGATTCCAACGGGCACCCAAGTGCAAACCTTTGAAGCAGATAGTTTTGTTGGAAATGATCTATGTGGCCCTCCACTATCCAGAAAGTGCATTGATCTGGATGATGTCCCCATCCATGGTGATGATGGGAAAGAAACTCATGATGGAAATGGAGTGAACTGGTTTTATGTGACCATGTCATTGGGATTTGTTTTAGGATTTTGGGCAATAGTTGGTCCTTTGCTCTATAGTAGATCATGGAGGTATACATATTTTTGCTTCCTAGATTGCATGTGGTTCAAGATTCAATCTTTTTGGTGGTAGGAAAGAAAATTATGGCCATATTTTTTTAGTTCATATTCTTTGTAAACATTTTGTATGTTGTTGCGTGTTTGTTGTCCTGAAAAAGGTTTGCCTTTTGAATAATGATGTCTCTGTTGAACTAGTTATAAGAGCTTTGAGTATGTATATATTGGTTTTATCTTTTGCTTACTAAATATATTGAATTGTACTTTGGAAAGCTACACTATTATATACATCGTCTCCAAATTTATACTTTCAATAAATAAAAGTCGACTAATTTATTTTTTATCTTAAAAAATTATTTAAGGTGCTAAATGCATATAAGAAAATACTTCATGGTATTGGATGTATTTTAACTTATTTATTTTTTATTTGAGTTGATACCTCAAGTCCTAATTGATTGAATGCCTCTCACGTGTGTATGCATGGCATCCGTGTGTGTGTGTGTAGTGTGCTTAAGAACGGCAGCAATTAAGAATAACTTCCTGGTAATTAATTGACATTTGTGAGTATACAATAGATTAATTCCATTAATTAAACTTTTAATCGAAATTAGTCTCTATGTATTGGTTTTGGAATTACTCTTTTGATCCCTATTCAATAAAAAATAAAAAATTTTAAGATGAGTTTTCTTAATCAATATTTACATTTATTTGTTTTGTTAAGAATCTTAATAAGATTGTTCCAAACTTTTCTCAAAATTAAATATTGAATTGGTCCTAATATAATATTGGACAAACACACATAGTGTGATGCCTGCATAGAAAGGATGATGTTGCCCAAGTTTAGGGCTTGAAGAAAAATAATTAAAACAATCAATAAGAACAATCAAATTAACATAGAGGTAGTAGTAGAGATCAATTCGCATAGAAAAGGTGTTTTTAGGAACAAATAGGTGTATTAAGAGATCAGAAAAAAAAAATAAGTGTATTAAAAACATACTAAAAGTTTGCAAAAACAAAATGCTAAAAACTATAGTTAGTTAAATAAGTGTTTTAAACATTATGATCTTTGATATATCCTGCACAACCACTTCTATCGTTTTGTAAGACTGAACTGTCCACCATTAGATGACAACCTTCAACACCCAAATTTTCAACAGGGGACTCATGTGTTTGTCACCTTCTCAATCCAAAGTACTGAATAATGTCATGATCAGAGGATGCTTTAAAAAAGCTAGATTCAACATTGATCATACCATTCATATGATCTTCTCCAAAGAGCTTATTACATTGTGAAATCCATATATCCCAACATAGATAGCCAAAGAGGACATCCCAAGGAAGTTTCCCAACTTTTCGACATCCATTGTTACGTGTCAGATTCCATTGCTTCATTATCTTTTTCTATGGCTGGCTCACACATTTTTTTAAAAAAAAATTATAAATTTGTAGAATATGGAGAATCTCTTACTTTTCTTCAATAAAAAATATTGTCTATAAATTGGGGAGAGGGGTGTCTCTACTAGCCCCCTCCACTTTCTCTCCAATTAATGTCCCATGATTAAATCAACTTTTATATGTAAAATATTTATTATAATATTAAATATAATAAAATTGTGCAATTGATAACCTTTCACATAAAATTTTAATAGTATAAATTTATTTATCTAGTCTTATTATTTAATGTTATAAAGATGATTTTACATAATAAATTTCAACCATTAAAACATGATCTAAGACAATAAGTGGAGAGTAAGTAGATAGATGCTTCTCCCACGTAAAAATTGAGAAAGATGGAGAAAGAAATTAGGAACTGACAATGAATTCATCAAATGACTCTAAAATTATTGTGAATGAGACTATCGTATAAAGTCGAATATTATATGATATTCATTCAATAAGGGTGTTATCTTGTTGAAGCTATAAATAATAATTAACACTCCTTATATAATAGACAAATTATAAGATTGTAAAATTTAAGCATTAGATAAGGAAAATATAAATATTAAATATATCTATATGTGTCTATATGTTAACGATGAACAAAAAATGGAAGAAAATTGCTTGAGATGGTTTCGACAAGTTCAAAGAAAACCAATAAATACATGAGTGACAAAGCTTGATTATGCTATTTGGAGTCCAACTAAAGGGTAGAGGAAGACCCTAGAGAATGTTCAATGAGGTTATTGAGTGAGCTCACCTACTCTTAATTAACACTCTATTTAAGGAATTAGTATTGATCAAACTCAAATGTGTCGTATGATCTATATTTTAACGACAACTATTTTTTATTTTTTGCCAACAATAAAACCATGACTAGCTAAACAAACAACTCCATTGTCATAAATTATTGAAATATAGTTATGTTTAAAAAATTATTTTAATATTTATTTATGTTTGATGAATTATGCTATCTTATAGTGAGAGCGAAGTGAGTACTGAGTAGAGAAGAACAATTCCATGTAATTTGCTTGGTATTCAGAATTTCCTATATATTTATACTTTTCATATCACTGTATACCTGTATTGAATAAGTACAATATTTTACTTACTATTCAATAAATGAATGCAATTTTATTTTTAGTTATAATATTGATATATATAATGACACTAAATGAAGCATCAAGTAACAATTTACATACATATTTTTATCTTTTATGATAGTATTTATATATACTATTAATTTAAATTATTGTTGTCATTATTTTAAAAAGATTTTAGTTGAAAAAATTATGTGTTTGGTTGGTAAGGGGGGTTTATTTTCATTTGTGGTGAAAATATTGAGAGATGAAGAAGCTTTTACTTTTATTTTTTTTGTAAATAATAAAATATTCATAAATATAATCTAGTATATCCAAAAATCCACCCTTATTTAATTATAAAATATGTACTTGTTAACAATGTCATATATATTGTCATACCTAACAATTTTTCGTCCTACCCAAAAAATTTTCTGTCCTACCTAACTTGCCGTGTTTTCATTGGGCAAAGTAGGCCTCTTAAGAGTGGATGACACCCAAAATCATGCATCACAAGCAAACAACAACATAGCATCAGTGAAAAATGGGCAACAAAATAAAGTATTGATAATAATGGATAGCTAAATGCATTCCAATAATTTAATAATAAGGATGTCTTTCTTCACAGAACTTTTAATAATTTTGACCTTGAAGGTAATTTATTTACTAGAAATATTCCTCATCAAATTGGGAATCTGTCAAGTCTACACTATCTTGATCATGAGGGGGGTTATGATAGGGATAGGTCATCACTCTTTCTAGAAAATCTTCAGTGGCTTTCATCTCTTTCTTCACAGAACTATCTTGTCTTACGTTTACTTAATCTATTCCATGCATATGATTGGTTCATTTTTTTGCAATCATTTTCCTCGTTGAGAGATTTACACTTTACATCGTGTACTCTTCATCATCATTTTGATCTTGCCATTATTACCAACTTTACATCTTCGGCAATCCTTGATCTTTATGATTCTTATGATTTGGAGCTTCTTCCATTCCAAGGTGGATTTTTCAACTAAAAAATTGGGTTTCTCATTAATTAAGAGGTAATCATTTCCATGGTTTTATCCTAGATGGCATTCAAAACCTTACTTTCATTGAAGATCTTAATTTATCTGACAATGACTTCAATAATTCTAGCCATGAATGCTTGTATAGCTTGAATAGCCTGAAGTCTCTTTCTCTATCTTCAAACTAGTTGAATGGATCAATTTCTACTGCAATTGGGAACTTGACTTCTTTGGTTACTCTAGATTTATCAAATAATCATTTTGAAGGGCCAATTTCAAGATCTTTAAGAAATCTTTGTAGCTTGACAAGTGTTTCTTTTTCAAACAACAAATTCAATCAACAAGTTTCTAAAATATTGGTAATAATTTCAGGATGTGCTTCAAACACACTATAGAGTTTGTCCATATCCAGTTCAAAACTGAATGGCCATTGGACAAGCCAAATTGGGAGTTTCAAAGATCTTTTTTATTGTGATCTTTCTGACAATTCTTTTGTTGGTGAAATTCCTAATCTTTAGGAAATCTCACCTCTTTGAATTGCCTTTATCTCTTTGGGAATCAATAATGAGAATCCTTTTGATGTTATAGGATCCCTTTTGGCATTACAATCACTTTATATAGGTGGTAATCCTTTTTCAAGGAGAGGTGATTGAAGACCACCTTGCGAATTTTACAAGGCTGCATATATTTTCAGCATCAATAAAAAAAGTCAATTTATAAGTGGGTCCCATGGAATTTAGGTCCTCACTTCTCATTATGGACAAAATGACTCAAGTGTCATGAAGAGTTGTCTATAGCTAACAACAACATCTCTGATTCCATTCCCTTGTGGGTGTGGGATACATTTCCACATGCGTTTTATTTTAATTTTTGTAACAAAAATATCTATGAAGATCTTTCTCATACAATGAAGAATCCCATCAATGTTTCAGTCATTGATCTAACCTTAAACAACTTAAGTAAAACAAATCGCCCATTGTATTTGACTTGGATCTCTCAAATAATTTATTTTCTAAGTCCCTAGACTCCTTCCTATGTCAAGGAAAAGTAGAGCAAACAGGTTTACAATTTCTCAATTTTGAGTTAAATAATCTGTAAGGTGAAATACCTGATTGCTAGATGACATGGCCAAATCTAATGTTTGTTAATTTTCATAGCAATAATTTTAGTGGGAACTTTCACTATTGTTTGGCATCCTTGCTTTGGCTCAGTTCATTGCAACTTTGTCAGAATGCACTCTCAGAAAATTTTCCTACTTTCTTGAATAACAGTACTGGATTGGTTTTTTTGGATCTTAGTGAGAATCAATTAACAGGAATGCTTCCACTGTGGGTTGGACATGACCTTTTGAATTTGAAGGTCTTTCTCCTCAAACCAAACAAATTCATTGGTTGCATTCCTAGATAAATATATTTTTTGAATTCTCTACAAATGTTGGATCTTGTAGAGAACAACTTAACGTGACAAATACCAAAATGCATCAAAAACTTGACTATTATGCTCATCATGAACAATAGTTTAGAATCATTCATTGAGGCTCGAGGGAATGACACTCTGTATTCCATAACTGATGTGCTCCTTGCCTTGAAATGAAGGCTTGATGACTATACATTTCCAGGTCTCATTATCAGCATTGATCTTTCAGATAACAAATTATAAGGTCAGATACCAAATCAAATTACAAGTCTCATGAGGTTGCAATTTTTGAACATGTCCAACAACTTTTTGCATGGTGAAATCCCTCAAAGTATAGGCAATATGAGATCATTGCAGATGATAGATTTCTCAAAAACTAAACTCTCTGGTGAAATCCTGCCAATAATTTCCAATTTGAATTTCCTAAGCAAGTTAAACTTGTCTTACAATTATTTGAAAGGAAACGTTCCAACGGGCACCCAGTTGCAATGCTTTGAAGGAGACAATTTTGTTGGAAATGGTCTGTGTGGCCCTCCACTACCTAAAAAGTGCATTGAGCATGATGATGTCCCCAACCATGGCGATGGTGAGAAAGAAGCTCATGATGGAAATGGAGTGAACTGGTTTTATGTGAGTATGTCATTGGGATTTGTTTCAGAATTTTGGCTATTAGTTGGTCCTTTGCTCTATAGTAGATCCTGGAGGTATCTTTACTTCCAATTCTTAGATGGCATGCGGTACAAGCTTCAATCTTTTTGGTGGTAGGATGGAAAATTATAGTTATATTTTTATACTCTTTGTAAACATTTTATATGAAATAGCTTTTTTTGTTATCCCTATTAGTTTTCAGCTTTTGAATGACCACGTTTGTTGAATTAGTTCTATCTAGTAACATTGATCATGTATGTGGTTTATCTTTTCTTTACTAAGCATATTGATTTTTGTCATGGAAGGTACACTACTATTTAAATCCTCTTCGAATTTATGCCTTCTATATACAGAAATCTACTATTATTTATTTATCATACACGGGGAGGGGAATGGTTTTTGAGTTGGATTTCAAAAATTAGAGAAGTGGGGCTAAAAGTTTTGAATTAATTTTTCTTACTTTTTTCCCTAACACATTTCTTTGTTAAAATTTAATAACTCAATTTCTTCAAATATTTGTTTTAATTCAACTCACAAAAATATTTCCTCAAAACTTTCTCATAAAAGGATTAAGAGTTGTAACTTGTCTAGAATGGTATCTCACTGATGGCTCGAGCCCCCGGAATGAGGCCTTCTTCATCGGTTCACCCTCCACTCAAGCTGCACAAAAGGCCCAAAGCCAATACCAAGGAACAATAGTGAAGCTTGGTAGGGTCTTTTTGTCCATATGCACCGAGTTTGCATCTTCATGTTGGTAAGAATTCCTGCAAGAATTGATGAAATTTCACAAGATAAGAAGGTTATCTGCGAAAATGTTTTGGTATAAAAAAAAGTTATAATTTGTCTAATAGTGTTAGTATTCTTAAAAAATGGTTAAAATGTGGGGAAAAATCCCCCACTGGGAAATTAATTGAAAAATGCAACCTGTTCAATTGCACATGTGGAAACTTAGTTGCATATGTTGAAGCTCAATTGCATATATGAAAACTCAGTTATACATAACGTAAAAGCTCAATTGCACATGTGTGAAATGTTTTGTTTTACAATTAACTTTCCAATGGTGGACTTTTCCCCAATTTTCTCTAAAACATATCCATCATGCTTTACACTAACTAAGCTTAAAGTTCACTCTCCTTCATTTGTTGATTTCCATATACTATTCCTATTCTAATTTCATATTCATCTCTCAGCTCAAGCAAACACTAAATGATTATTAATTTTATTATTTTATATATTTTCATTTTATTTTATATATAATATTTTATTGATTGGACAATAATATTTATATATTTATATGATTATTAATTTCATAATTTTTATTATTTTAAAAATATTGATTTTAATATAAAATTATTACAAATAAAATAAATATTATTTCTAATATTTTCATATTTAATATTCATTTTAATTAATATATTAATTAAAATTTAATAATAAATAATAACAAAATAAATAAGAAAAATAAATAAGAAATTTATAATTAATTAATAAGAATTATAATTATAATAATTAATTAATAAGAATTAAATGATAATTACATTTGCCACAGAATATTTTTCCGTGACTAATTTTGCCATGGAAAATTTTCGTCTGAAATTTTCACGGAATATTTTTCCGTGGCTAATTTTGCCACAGAAAATTTCTGTCAGAAATTTTATGGTTTTTTGTAGTGAACTAAGAATAATGTAAAATCATGATATACATCATCAATCAAAGTTTAATGATTATTAAGATTTTACAGTTACTCATCCTACTTAAAAATGAAAATCTTCATGATAAATATTTGAAGAAATTTAAAAAAAATTGACCCATCACCAAAAAATAATAACTTCATATCCTTGATATTAAATTATTGTGACACGCATCTTAATCAACACGCCTATAAACCAAATTCTTTTACAATGTATCACTATGGAATTTGCTACCTTATTGATCTTTCTATTATACCAATCATTCCTTGCGTTTCAATCTTGATCTAGTATTCTCTTAATATCTTCAAAAAGCTCATCTTCTAGGTGTTCCTTGCTCCATCCAATAGTAATAAGCTATATTGCTTTCTAGCCATCGATTTTTACCACCATCTTACATTAGTGCATTTCCCTTGTTTTTTGGAGGATGTAGAGAATACCCTAGGGTTCAGCATAAGACTCATTCCCTTGCCAATGTTGAACATGAAACCATCCAAAACCAAACTATTGAGGTCTCAAACTGTTCTAGTACAAATTTTATTTGTTGTTTCCCCAGCACATTCTCCATCAACATTTATTTTGACACACCTTATGAATGGTATTGTTCAATGGGTGCAATTTGGTCGATTCTCCAAATTATTTCCTGCATAAACTAATATCCAAGCACGCTATTATAGCACGAGCTTGTGTCGAAACCTAGCGATAACCCATTGTATGATCTCTGAATACTCCTGCATTTTTATTTGATCAAATCTGCCTAATGAGAAGCTCGAAATAAGTGCCCCATCGAACCCCATTAACATTTGCATGAATTGGTCCTAATATAATGTTATACAAACACACACAGTTCATGGCCTATACAGAAAGGATGATGTTGCCCAAGTCACTTCAAAAAATTGTGAACTTTGTAGTGGTTTTATAAGCCACTACTAAATTACTTATTTGTAGTAGTTTTTGGTCAAACCGCTACCAACTTGTAGCGCTCATGATAGACTAACGAG